>JAPJBO010001173.1:0-62711 GCA_030068145.1 Diplonema papillatum | reverse complement strand
TTTTCATTACAAAAAACTTCGGTTAGAGTCGCAAGCCATTTTCATTGAGAAAAAACTTCGGTTAGAGTCGCAAAGCCATTTTCATTACAAAAACTTTGTTAGAGTCGCAAGCCATTTTCATTGAGAAAAACTTCGGTTAGAGTCGCGTAGAGCATTTCCATTACAAAAAACTTCGGTTAGAGTCGCAAAGGCAGCTCTTCGGTTAGAGTCGCACAAGGCATTTCCATTACAAAAAACTTCGGTTAGAGTCGCAAGCCATTTTCATTGAGAAAAACTTCGGTTTGAGTCGCGTAGAGCATTTTCATTACAAAAAACTTCGGTTAGAGTCGCAAGCCATTTTCATTACCATGCAGGGTCAAAACCTTGTGTCTTTTTGAAAATGGCAAAAAAAAAATTTCCGGAAAAAAATTGGGTTTTTGAATTTTAAAAGTTTGGAACAAACTCTGCAGTAATTTTTGAGGAAGTTGAGCAAATTTTTTTTTTTCCAAAATTTTTTTTAGGGCTCCATCGGCCCCGCGGGAGCGTTTTAAAAAGACACAAGGTTTTGACCCTGCATGTTACAAAAAACTTCGGTTAGAGTCGCGTAGAGCATTTTCATTACAAAAAACTTCGGTTAGAGTCGCAAGCCATTTTCATTACAAAAAACTTCGGTTAGAGTCACAAGGCTGGTCTTCACTTTGGCTCATCTTCACTTTGTCTCCAGGATACAAAGTGAAGATCCTGCCCCGGATACAAAGTGAAGATCCTGTTTGGATACAAAGTGAAGATCTCTAAAGTGAAGATCCTGTTTGGATACAAAGTGAAGATCCTGTTTGGATACAAAGTGAAGATTTTAAGTCGAAAAATCTTCACTTTGTATCCAAACTGGATCTTCACTTTGGATCCGGGGTACAAAGTGAAGATCCTGTTAGAATCCAAGTGAAGATTTTTAGTCGAAAAAATCTTCACTTTGTATCTGGTCAAAATGTCTCTAGCAGGTCACTCAACAGCTCAGTCAGAAGACTGTCCAGGCCTTGTGACCCTGGATGGCGTTTTACCCTGCCCCCTCTCCCTCCCTCCCCCTGGCCTCAGTGGTGCAAGCACCACGCGCTCTTCAAACCCACCCCCCCCAACCCACTCAGCCCACACCAAATCATCAACCACACCATCTCACACCCCCATCTCACCCACTCACACCATCAAAATGCACTGTAAAACAATCCTGTTTGGAGATTTGGAGACAAAGTGAAGATTTTTCGACTTAAAATCTTCACTTTGTATCCAAACTGGATCTTCACTTTGTCTCCAAACAGGATCTTCACTTTGTATCCAAACAGGATCTTCACTTTGTACCCGGGAGACAAAGTGAAGATTTTTCGACTTAAAATCTTCACTTTGTATCCAAACTGGATCTTCACTTTGTCTCCAAACAGGATCTTCACTTTGTCTCCAAACAGGATCTTCACTTTGTATCCAAACAGGATCTTCACTTTGTACCCAGGAGACAAAGTGAAGATTTTTCGATTTAAAATCTTCACTTTGTCTCCAAACAGGATCTTCACTTTGTATCCTGGGTACAAAGTAAAGATCTCCAAAGTGAAGATCCAGTTTGGAGATTTTTCGACTTAAAATCTTCACTTTGTATCCAAACAGGATCTTCACTTTGTACCCGGGAGACAAAGTGAAGATTTTTCGACTTAAAATCTTCACTTTGTCTCCAAACTGGATCTTCACTTTGTCTCCAAACAGGATCTTCACTTTGTATCCTGGGTACAAAGTGAAGATCTCCAAAGTGAAGATCCAGTTTGGATACAAAGTGAAGATTTTTCGACTTAAAATCTTCACTTTGTATCCAAACTGGATCTTCACTTTGTCTCCAAACAGGATCTTCACTTTGTATCCAAACAGGATCTTCACTTTGTACCCGGGAGACAAAGTGAAGATTTTTCGACTTAAAATCTTCACTTTGTCTCCAAACAGGATCTTCACTTTGTATCCTGGGTACAAAGTGAAGATCTCCAAAGTGAAGATCCAGTTTGGATACAAAGTGAAGATTTTTCGACTTAAAATCTTCACTTTGTATCCAAACTGGATCTTCACTTTGTCTCCAAGCAGGATCTTCACTTTGTATCCGGGATGTAAAGTGAAGATCTCTAAAGTGAAGATCCTGTTTGGAGACAAAGTGAAGATGATCCAAAGTGAAGATCAGTAAAGTGAAGATCCAGTCAGGATACAAAGTGAAGATCCAGTTTGGATACAAAGTGAAGATCTTGGTTTCTCGTATCTAAAGTGAAGATCTGTAAAGTGAAGATTTTTCGACTTAAAATCTTCACTTTGCATCCGGAGACAAAGTGAAGATGAGCCAAAGTGAAGACCTGCCAGTCGCAAGCCATTTTCATTGAGAAAAACTTCGGTTAGAGTCGCGTAGAGCATTTTCATTACAAAAAACTTCGGTTAGAGTCGCAAGCCATTTTCATTGAGAAAAACTTCGGTTAGAGTCGCGTAGAGCATTTCATTACAAAAAACTTCGGTTAGAGTCGCAAGCCATTTTCATTGAAAAAACTTCGGTTAGAGTCGCAAGCCATTTTCATTACAAAAAACTTCGGTTAGAGTCGCAAGCCATTTTCATTACAAAAAACTTCGGTTAGAGTCGCAAGCCATTTTCATTGAGAAAAACTTCGGTTAGAGTCGCGTAGAGCATTTCCATTACAAAAAACTTCGGTTAGAGTCGCAAGCCATTTTCATTGAGAAAAACTTCGGTTAGAGTCGCAAGCCATTTTCATTACAAAAAACTTCGGTTAGAGTCGCAAGCCATTTTCATTACAAAAAACTTCGGTTAGAGTCGCGTAGAGCATTTCCATTACAGACTCTAACCGAAGTTTTTTGTAATGAAAATGGCTTGCGACTCTAACCGAAGTTTTTTGTAATGAAAATGGCTTGCGACTCTAACCGAAGTTTTTTGTAATGAAAATGGCTTGCGACTCTAACCGAAGTTTTTTGTAATGAAAATGCTCTACGCGACTCTAACCGAAGTTTTTTGTAATGAAAATGCTCTACGCGACTCTAACCGAAGTTTTTCTCAATGAAAATGGCTTGCGACTCTAACCGAAGTTTTTTGTAATGAAAATGGCTTGCGACTCTAACCGAAGTTTTTTGTAATGAAAATGGCTTGCGACTCTAACCGAAGTTTTTTGTAATGAAAATGGCTTGCGACTCTAACCGAAGTTTTTTGTAACATGCAGGGTCAAAACCTTGTGTCTTTTTAAAACGCTCCCGCGGGGCCGATGGAGCCCTAAAAAAAATTTTTGGAAAAAAAAAAATTTGCTCAACTTCCTCAAAAATTACTGCAGAGTTTGTTCCAAACTTTTAAAATTCAAAAACCCCAATTTTTTTTCCGGAAACTTTTTTTTTGCCATTTTCAAAAAGACACAAGGTTTTGACCCTGCATGGTAATGAAAATGGCTTGCGACTCTAACCGAAGTTTTTTGTAATGAAAATGCTCTACGCGACTCTAACCGAAGTTTTTCTCAATGAAAATGGCTTGCGACTCTAACCGAAGTTTTTTGTAATGGAAATGCTCTACGCGACTCTAACCGAAGTTTTTCTCAATGAAAATGGCTTGCGACTCTAACCGAAGTTTTTTGTAATGGAAATGCCTTGTGCGACTCTAACCGAAGAGCTGCCCCGATGGAGCCCTAAAAATTTTTTGGAAAAAAAAAATTTTGCTCAACTTCCTCAAAAATTACTGCAGAGTTTGTTCCAAACTTTTAAAATTCAAAAAACCCATTTTTTTTCCGAATTTTTTTTTTTTGCCATTTTCAAAAGGACACAAGGTTTTGACCCTGCATGATAAAACGCTCCCGCGGGGCCGATGGAGCCCTAAAAAATTTTTTGGAAAAAAAAAAACTTGCTCAACTTCCTCAAAAATTACTGCAGAGTTTGTTCCAAACTTTTAAAATTCAAAAACCCCAGTTTTTTTCCGGAATTTTTTTCTTTGCCATTTTCAAAAAGACAGTAATGAAAATGGCTTGCGACTCTAACCGAAGTTTTTTGTAATGGAAATGCTCTACGCGACTCTAACCGAAGTTTTTTGTAATGAAAATGCTCTACGCGACTCTAACCGAAGTTTTTCTCAATGAAAATGGCTTGCAGAAAAAAGTTTTTTTTCACTAGTGAAAAAAAACTGGGTGTTTTTTTTCACTAGTGAAAAAAACACAGTGGGTAAAATTGGGTTTTTGCCCACTGCCAGTGAAAAAAACTTCTCAGAGTGAGAGAAAATTTGTTTGAAGTGGGATATAAGGGCACAAATTTGTTTTGAGTGGGATATCATGCAGGATCAAAACCTTGTGTCTTTTTGAAAAAGGCAAAAAAAAGTTCCGGAAAAAAATTGGGTTTTTTGAATTTTAAAATTTTGGAACAAACTCCGCAGTAATTTTTGAGGAAGTTGAGCAAATTGTTTTTTTTCCAACTTTTTTTTTTGCGGTCCATCGGCTCCGCAGGAGCGTTTTAAAAAGACACAAGGTTTCGACCCTGCATGATATAAGGGCATTACCATGCAGGGTCAAAACCTTGTGTCTTTTTAAAACGCTCCCGCAGGGCCGATGGACCCCAAAAAAATTTTTTGGAAAAAAAAAAATTTGCTCAACTTCCTCAAAAATTACTGCAGAGTTTGTTCCAAACTTTTAAAATTCAAAAAACCCACTTTTTTTCCGGAAGATTTTTTTTTGCCATTTTCAAAAAGACACAAGGTTTTGACCCTGCATGTTACACCATCATTAAAGATTCTTTTTCAAATTCCCCAATATTTATAAATTAAAAACTACATATGGTACGATGCCAAAAGGGGGGGGGGGGGGGGGGTTTGGGCAGATGTTTTCTGGCATAGTAAGATACTGGGCAAGTGGGGTATAGGACCCACACCCCCCCAAAAACCATGTTTGCGAGCCGATTTCGAGCTCAAATGCTCTCGGCGAGCCTTCTTTTGAGCACAAAACGCTGTTTTTCTGGATTTCGATGTCCCTTGATTGATTCTGATGAAGGAAGGAAAAGAGCAGCGGAATACCATCGAGTGGGCTACCGCTTCGTGCCGCGACTTGCTGACTTTGCTACAGGTTTCCTGCCAGTGGTTCTTGCTCTCTTAGCCTCTTTTTGGTCTTTCGCAGCCAGCTCGTCGAAAACCTGTTTCTTCTTGAGCCGCTTTTTATGGAGCCTTCCTTTCAGACCTTCGCTTGAGCTAGATGATGAGCACTCACTCCTGCTACTCAGTACGTCACACTCACTATCTGAGTTGCACAGCGGCAGCTTGTCCGAGACCTTTGGCGTGAACGTGAAGGCCACAGGGCGGGTTTTCGCTCGAAGTTTGCACCCCGGTTCACCACTGAAGTCATGAACTGTCACATTGCCAAGGCTGTCTTTCTCATATGACCCGATGACCATGACGTGGCAGGTCTCTACCCCGGTGAATCTCTACTCCGCCGGGGTAGAGATTGGTGAAGATCGGCGGAGTCAAGGTCAGCGGAGTCAAGGTCGGCGGAGTAAAGGTCCGGCGGAGTAAAGGTCGACAGAGTAAAGATCCACCCAAGGCAAATTGATTTTTGACCCAAAAATTTGGGTTCAAAATTTTGGGTCAAAATTTTTGGGTCAAAAATTTGGGTCAAAATTTTGGGTCAAAAATTTTGGGTCGAAAATTTTGGGTCAAAATTTTGGGTCAAAAATTTGGGTCCAAAATTTTGGGTCAAAAATTTTGGGTCAAAATTTTTGGGTTGAAATTTTGGGTCAAAAATTTGGGTCAAAAATTTTGGGTCGAAAAATTTGGGTCAAAATTTTGGGTCAAAAATTTTGGGTCAAAATTTTTGGGTCAAAATTTTTGGGTTCAAAATTTGGTTTGGTTCGGTTGAAAAATACTGCCTGCGTTGGCCGTGACATACATCACGTTTCCAGGGGACACCACGAGGAGGTGCAGGTCAGGTTTTGTCCCCCACCCACCCCACCCTCCCCCCATAGCGCATAATGGCACAGAATGAAGAGGAAAACGGAGAACAATGCATTGTGCAAACAATGTGCTGAACAGCACAGGAGAGCATGGCTCTCACAAACAGAGAAGGGAATGTAATCACGAAGTGTGCTGAGCAGCACAGAGAGCAACTGAAGTGTAGCTCTCACAAAATGAGGTAAAAAAAAAATGGAGCTACTCAGACGAGCTTCTTCTTCTGAGTGGAAGTCTTCTTCGCTTTGGAACATTAATCACAACTGGTGATTCTGGTGATCGCTTCCCAAAGGAAAGCTGGAGAGGCTGAGCAGCCTTGTATGCTCTTACTTCCTGACGGATCTGTGAAACTGCAACAGTGTCTGAGGCTGCAAGTGGGTGTACAATTGTTTCAACCTGGGAAAACAAAGCAGGACAACGATGCTCAGGTTCTGCAGAAGACTCTGAAAGTTCAAAGGAAGGCGATTCAGAGTGCCAAGCATCATATTGCTCAAGCCCATGGTGCGGTGCAGGTGATTCTGATGCAACAGGTGGAGCAGCAACAAGAGCAGGTTCAACAGCAAGTTCAACAAGGGGTGCAACAGGGGGGGCAGCAACAGGTGCAACAGGTACAGGAACAACAAGAGCAGGTTCAATAGCAAGTTCAACAAGGGGTGCAACAGGTGCAGGTGGTACATCAAGAGCAGGTGCCACAAGTGGAGCCTCAACAACAGGTGCAGCAGGTGCAACAAGAGGACCAGAGCCATCTGAAGTTTCAGGCATCTGGTTGTATTGCAGCTTCATCACTTCTCCAACTGATATCATAGAGACATGAAATATATCCTGGCTAGTATTGCGAGTTCTCCAGTGTTCAAGTAGTGTTTGTTCCACCTTTTTGCCTGTTCGTGCACCTTTACTTTTCATAGCAAGCTTCAATCTCCCCCACAATCCATCAGCAGCCTGAGTTCCTGCAGTCCAGCCCTTCAAATGGTAGTGATCAATCAATGCTGTAGCTCCATCAATGTTTCCTGCCTGCACAGCAGCAACAATGTCTGTTTCAAGAACAAGACCCATGTCCATCCCAAAAGCTGCAGCAGACGATGTTTCTACTCTTCTCACCCAGGATGCAACATATTGGGTGAATTGCTGAGGGCGGGTGTCAGATTTTGCAAACGCGAAATCTCAGGTTTCTTGTCCTGGACAAGAAACCTGAGATTTGCGAACCCAACTTTTTTTTTTGCTGGGCCAAATCTCAGATTTCTTGTCCAGAAAATCTCAGGTTTCTTCTCCAGAAAATCTCAGGTTTCTTCTCCAGAAAATCTCAGATTTCTTGTTCAGGCCAAAATCTCAGATTTTGCAAATCTCAGATTTCTTGTTCAGGCCGAAATCTCAGGTTTCTTGTTCAGGCTCAAAATCTCAGATTTCTTGTCCAGGCCAAAATCTCAGATTTCTTGTTCAGGCTCAAAATCTCAGGTTTCTTGTTCAGGCTCAAAATCTGAGATTTCTTGTTCAGGCCAAAATCTCAGATTTCTTGTCCAGACCAAAAGTTCAGATTGTGATCTGCTCAACAATATGGGTCACTCAACAGCTCAGCCACAAGTGACTGTCCAGGCCTTGTGACCCTGGATGGCGTTTTCCCCCATTTTTCTTTTTCCCCTCCCTGTAGCTCTTTGTGTGCTTTGTGACTTCCCACCAACACAACTAACGAATCTGTGATCAAGCTATGAGCAAAACAAGTGAACAAGCAAAAGAGCGTTGATGAGAAAAAGCTGAAACACAGCTGAGCTGAAGCTGTGTTTGGGTCTGAAACAAGCTGGTGATTCGAAAATGCTGAGTGAAAGGTCAGTGTTTGGAATGAAGAAACAAGTCAAGAAAGAGCTGAAGCTGTGTTAGGGTCTGACAAACAAGCTGGTGATTCGAAAATGCTGGTGCAGCGTTTGGACAAGTCAAGAGAGAGCTGAAGCTGTGTTTGGGTCTTAACAAACAAGCTGGTGTGAAGAAACAACCGAGGAGCTGAAGCTGTGTTTGAGTCTGAACAAACAAGCTGCTGATTCAAGTGCAAGTGAAAGTTGGTTCAGTGTTTGGATTGAACAAACAACTGTGAAGTGAAATCAAGAAAAAGGGAGAAAAAGCCGTGTGGTCAATATCAAGAGTTTGTGTGAGCCTGAAGCCAGTTCTGTAGTTGCTCATGGGCTGGTTGGAGAAGGTGGAGCAGGGGTCCCCAGTCTCCAGGGGCGTCTGAGAATTAGCTTCCTTCTTTTGGGCTCTGGCTCGAAGACAGGGCTGTGGAACATTGTGCCTGGGGTTACTGAACCCTCAGCAGGCTCCCCAGTCTCCTGCTCATCATCAGAGGGGAAAGCTTGACTGCCCCAGGTTTGAGTTGCAAAAATTTTACCCTGTTCTTCTTCCTCTTCTTCTTCCTCTTCTTCTGCCTGTTGTTTTCCAGCTTCTTTCAACCTAGCTGCCGTCTGCACTTCTGTCCTGTCTATGGTCAAAATAGAAGCTGGTGGGACAGGCACCTTTAGCTCAGGGGCCAGGTGTTTCAGTGCGTTCAACAATGCACTGAATCCATCTGCCACAGAGGTTTCCATTCGGTCTTGCCTCTCCCTCCCTTCCTTCACCTCTGCTATGAGAGAGGCAATGGCAGGAACTTCAGATGCCACAGTGGCACTTGGAGCAGCAGCTTGGACAGGTGGGGCAGCAACTTGAACACTGGGATCCTTGGACAACAGGGCTCGCCTGTGTTGCAAGGCTCTGAATGGGTTTGTTTGTGAGGGATGGGTGCGAAGTGGTTCTTGTGCAAGAGGAAGGGGTGTTGCAACTTGTGTGGGCTCAGGAATTTGTGTAGATTCAAGCATGGTTGGTGGAGTTGGTGGCTCCAAATCCTCTTGGGTGGGATCAGCTCTCGTTCTTCGACTTGCTGCTTGAGCCTCTGCCTGAATGAAAGAGTAAGGCTGCCTCAGGGCATCACCAATCCCTACCATGCCGTAATGGAAAAGATCAGAACCAGACAGGTTCTTTCTCCAGTTGGCCAACATTACAGAGTCAGCTTTGTCTTTGGATTTTACACCACCTGTTTTGATGGCTTGCTTGAGGGTGGCCCAGGTGCCATCAGCAAGCTGGGTCCCTGCCATCCAGTCATGTTTCTTGTACCACCGCACCAATTCTTCTTTGTCCCCACCCAATTTCTCGAGGCAAATGTCTGCAAAGACATCTGTTTCAACAGTGAAGGCACTCCCAAACTGAGCATCATCCTTTTTCACCCATGAGCTGACCCATTTTGTAAATTGATCTTGTCCATGGTTGACCCATGCATATTTAACACGGCCAGGGGAGTCGAGAATTTTGGCACACTTGTGCCAGTAAAACTCAGGTGATGAAGTGTTGAACATGATGCGATAAGTCGCAGCTCCATCAGTCGAAATAAAGAGTGGGTCTTCAAGAGTCCCAAGCTCAATCATGTCCTCATTAAGGACAGTTGTCAGTTCCTCCTTGGAAATGGGAGGAGGAGGTGGAATAACTCTCTTTCCTGAGTTGTTGGTCCACTGTCCAAGCCCTGAGGGCAATTCAACACTCTCTCCACACTCCACTGCCTTCTTCCACTTGTCAGGCAACTGGCGCAAGATGCACTTCCCTGTTCCCCTCTCCACAATGCCCAAGTATCTTATGTATGTGTACAGAGTTGTACCACCCTCTTTTTTTCTTTGAAGCCCAACTGAGAACTCATCAAACTCGAGGCACTTGCCAGCACCCCCAAGGGGGAGGAGGGCAGCCTCCAGACTCCTCATACCTTCCCTTGTGACCAACTTCAAAATCTTGTTGTATTTACTGTGTGTGTCATGGTCCATCCACATGTTCGAATCTTGTGATCTGTGTTGGGATCCCAGGGAAAACCCCTGGATTTTATTCACAAGCTGCAGGGTGGAAAGATGCACACCCCCTCCCTTCTTTGATTTCTTCTTATCAGCCACAGCAGTATCATCACCGGCAGGATCAGGTGTGTTGAGCCCAAGTTGATTGAGGGCAGTTGCAAACATGGTGCTCCCAGCAAGCACTTGCCTGCACGGTTTGCACCTCCAGAATGGCCAGTCACCCTTCCCTCTGTTTCCATAGTTTATCTGCCATTCGTGGAGGGTTTCCCCACAACAAGGACAGACAACCGCTGCCGGCAAGACACCGTAGCATTGGAGCAGCTCCACCACTGCTTCTGGGCCCTCAGCTGCAACCTCAAGAAGCTGCAATTGGGGCTTGGCCCTTCTCTTCACCCAGGACGACCCTGAGTACAGCTTTTGCCTTTCACTTGAAAGGCGTGATCCAGCCTCTGTCACCCATCTTCTATTCTTCCCCTTTTGAAGGTGTTCAGACACATGTGCAGCGCTCATTTTTCTTCTTCTCCTGTTGTTGTTTACAAGTTAACTGCAGTTGGCTAATGCACACAACACAATCACAATCAAGCACCACACAACTATTGTCCAGCATTACGGTGAGCAAGAAAGGGTGAAAGGCAAAGCGAAACAATACAGGCTAAAACGCTGCAGAAGACAAGGCTAGTGAAGACAGAAACAGCTTGGTATTGGTTTGCCTCAAGACAGAAACCTGGTTTAGCCTGTGTCTCTTCCCAAAGGGAAGATCAAGACAGAAATCCAGTTTGACCTGTGTTGGCAAGTGCCTCAAGACAGAAACCTGGTTTAGCCTGTGTCTCTTCCAAAAAAGGAAGATCAAGACAGAAATCCAGTTTGACCTGTGTTGGCAACACACTCAACTCCCCACTCACACACACTAACCCACCACTCACACCCACCTCACTCACCACACCACTCACACCCACCTCACTCACACCAACCCACCCCACTCACTCACACACCAACCCACCTCACACCACACACAAACCCACCACTCACACCCACCTCACTCACACCCACTCACACCAACCCATTCACACCAATTCACCCCACTCACACACCTCACACTAACCCACCACACACACCCACCTCACTCACACCAACCCACCACCTCACTCTCACCCATTCACACCAATCCACCCCACTCACACACCTCACACTAACCCACCACACACACCCCACCTCCCTCACACCCTCTCACACCAACCTACCACCTCACTCTCACCCATTCACACCAATCCACCCCACTCACACACCCACCACCACCCACCACACTCAGGCCGAAATCTGAGATTTTGCAAATCTCAGATTTCTTGTCCAGAAAATCTCAGATTTTGCAAATCTCAGGTTTCTTGTCCAGAAAATCTCAGATTTTGCAAATCTCAGGTTTCTTGTCCAGAAAATCTCAGATTTTGCAAATCTCAGATTTCTTGTCCAGGCCAAAATCTCAGATTTTGCAAATCTCAGATTTCTTGTTCAGGCCGAAATCTCAGGTTTCTTGTTCAGGCTCAAAATCTCAGATTTCTTGTCCAGGCCAAAATCTCAGGTTTCATGAAACCTGAGATTTTCTGGACAAGAAACCTGAGATTTTCTGGATAAGAAACCTGAGATTTCGCGTTTGCAAAATCTGACACCCGCCTTGCTGAGCTCCGTGATTCACCCAGGCATAGCGAACACACTCACGCCCATTTGGGACATCACGCCAGAAAAATGTTGGCTTGATCGGGTTGAAGCGCGATTTGTATGCAGCAGCCCCGTCTGTTGAAATGAAGAGGGGCTCTTCGGGGGTACCAAGCTGAATGAGACCTGTTTCATTCAACAAGGCATCAAGTTCCTCGTTGCTGATGGGAGGTGGGGGGGGTACAACAACGTGGGTCTTGGCATTTGTGAATTGACCACAGCCAGATGGGAGCTCAACAGTCTCCCCTGGTCGCACAGCGTGCTGCCATTTTTCAGGAAGCTCACGGATGATGCTCCCATTTGTGTTGCGGTCAACAACACCAACAAATCGAACATAGCAAAACTCTTGAGTTATGCCAGCACCTCTCTTCTTCAAACCAACTGAGAATTCATCGATCTCGATGCAGTGGTTTGGTCCTCCGAGAGGGAGGTCTCTTAGTTCAAAGAACTTCAAGCCTTTCAGTGTGACTTGGCTGACAAACTTGTTGTATCTGGCATGGGAAGTAGATGACAGTGGACTATTTGCATCTTGAGCACGGTGACAGATGCCAAAACTAAACCCCATCACTTTGTTCATGAACTGAATGGGGCTGATGCCTGTGTGGCCATCCAGAGCTGTGCCACCTGTCTCACGTCTCATTGCTTCACAGAAGACTGTGCTGCCGTCAGTTGAACGTTTGCATGTTTTAGATGTGCAAGCCCAGCAAGGCCACCCATTTGCGCCACATATCCACTCACTTGTAATAGTCCCACACCCACACTTCACTGTCTCTGGGAGCAGACCGTATCCTTGCATCACACTCACAACGCCATCCAATCCAAGCAGAGCAACTTGCAGGAGTGACAACTCTGGCTTTGCTCTTCTCTTCAAGTGAGCAGATCCACAGTAGTGAAGTTTTTCTCTCTCCTCCTTCTGTACACCTTCCATCCAACGACCCTTCCCTCTTTGAACATGTTGCTGGATGTTGCCTGCCATAATGTATATTCTTCCTTTTTCCTGTTGAGTTTGAGAGTTCATGAACGCACATCTTGTCTTTCACTGGTGGTCTTGCACTGGTGATTGTCAGGCCTGTGGTACTCAAAACCTGAAGGGAAAGGATGAACATTGTAGAGGGAACAAAAAAAGTTGAAATGAATGGAAAGGATTGAACTGTAGAACAGGAAATGAAAAGAATGAACTGAACAAGTGACTGACTTCAGAAACTGTCTCCTGAAAGGCTGCCGCGTTTTTTTAACCAAATAGAAAATTTTGGCATGCCCCAGTGCAAAAAACTCGGGAATTTTCCGAGATTTTTTTTCAAAAATTTTCAGAAAATTTTTCAGGAATTTTTTTGAAAAATTTTCTTAGAAATTTTCTTGAATTTTTTTCTGAAAAATTTCAGAACCAAAACTTTGAACCCAAATCTCTTCCCTTTTTCGAACCAAGTTTTCCAGACCTTTACTCTGCAGGATAGAGATTCAAAAGTTTGCCCAAGATTTTAGCGATCTTTACCCCGCGGAGTCAAGGTCGGCGGAGTCAAGATCGGCGGAGTCAAGGTCGGCAGAGTCAAGGTCGGCGGAGTCAAGGTCCGACGGAGTAAAGGTCGACGGAGTAAAGATCCACCCAAGGCAAAACACTAAAAATGCCGGAGTAAAGATTCGCCGGGGTAGAGACCTGCCCATGACGTTCCCTATCTTTCTGACGTTGAAAGTGGCGGTTTGTGAACGGATACAAACTTGAACTGCCGCTGTGCAAGCAATCCTTTCTATCACTCCTTTGACATCGTTCAACATTTGCACGGCGTTCTTGCGGGATGCCATGTCGAGTGCCCGGCTAACAGAGCCGAAGTGCTGGTCACGGTCGTTCTTGCCGTGCCCGCCCTCAAAGAAGTTTATCGAAGCCGTCGATTTTTCAACAGTATTTATTACTATGTTTACTTCACAGAAGGACGGTGCCACGGTGCGACTCGGCAGCCCCTGCTAAACGAGCGCCACGTGGGGGGTGAAGTGAACGGATTCATCCCTTCCTTCAGCACCAAAAGTCCAGGAATACCGGTATTCCCAGCAATAGAGAGCAAAAGACGCATAAAAGGAGAGAATAGCCGTAACATGCAGGGTCAAAACCTTGTGTCTTTTTGAAAATGGCAAAAAAAAAAATTCCGGAAAAAAATTGGGTTTTTTGAATTTTAAAAGTTTGGAACAAACTCTGCAGTAATTTTTGAGGAAGTTGAGCTAATTTTTTTTTTTCCAAAAAATTTTTTAGGGCTCCATCGGCCCCGCGGGAGCGTTTTAAAAAGACACAAGGTTTTGACCCTGCATGGTAAAAGGAACAAGACTCCTTCGCCAGCGCTGTTTGCGATGTGGTGTTTTCTCTGTTAACATTCCTGTGAGGTGGAGTTGGGGTTGGTTTACCATCCTCCAAGCGAATGGATTGGAACAGCAATTGTAGCCTACAAATCCGGTTTGTCCTGCTTCATGGAGCACTTGATTGCAGTGT
Organism: Diplonema papillatum; assembly: GCA_030068145.1. Classification (NCBI taxonomy): domain Eukaryota; phylum Euglenozoa; class Diplonemea; order Diplonemida; family Diplonemidae; genus Diplonema; species Diplonema papillatum. The sequence continues at coordinate 48,709 of JAPJBO010001173.1, read as the reverse complement.
ATCATGCAGGGTCAAAACCTTGTGTCTTTTTGAAATGGCAAAAAAAAATTCCGGAAAAAAGATGGGTTTTTTGAATTTTAAAAGTTTGGAACAAACTCTGCAGCAATTTTTGAGGAAGTTGAGCAAATTCTTTTTTTTCCAAAATTTTTTTTTGGGCTCCATCGGCCCCGCGGGAGCGTTTTAAAAAGACACAAGGTTTTGACCCTGCATGGTATACTTGAGCTCAGCGTGTTTGTGATCTGTTTGCAACACTTTAAAGTCGTCTGCCTCGGATCACTTCATTTCAGACTACGACTAGAGTATTGCTGCAAGTGCTCAAGTGCAAACTGCTACTATTACGGCCGTGAAGCGCAAAGCAAGACGACCGCATGACACGACACGTGCAAAGAGTTCTAAGGTCGATAGCGGCTTTGTGCAGTATCATCACAAGCACCTGGTCTTTTTTAAGAGTTGTCGTTTTCAGAGTTCTTTTTTTCCGACGTTTTTTCTCGACATTTTTTCACCTTTCCCCCCCCAATTATTTTTCCGGAACTTTCTCCGAAAAAGGTACCGATAAGGTCGCAACCTCCAAAAGAGGTACCGATAAGGTCGCAACCTCCAAAAGAGGTACCGATAAGGTCGCAACCTCCAAAAGAGGTACCATGCAGGGTCAAAACCTTGTGTCTTTTTAAAACACTCCCGCGGGGCCGATGGAGCCCAAAAAAAAAATTTGGAAAAAAAAAAATTTGCTCAACTTCCTCAAAAATTACTGCAGAGTTTGTTCCAAACTTTTAAAATTCAAAAAACCCATTTTTTTTCCGGAATTTTTTTTTTGCCATTTCCAAAAAGACACAAGGTTTTGACCCTGCATGGTACCGATAACGTCGCAACCTCCAAAAGAGGTACCATGCAGGGTCAAAACCTTGTGTCTTTTTGAAAATGGCAAAAAAAAAAATCCGAAAAAAAATTGGGTTTTTTGAATTTTAAAATTTTGGAACAAACTCTGCAGTAATTTTTGAGGAAGTTGAGCAAATTTTTTTTTTTCCAAAAAAATTTTTAGGGCTCCATCGGCCCCGCAGGAGCGTTTTGAAAAGACACAAGGTTTTGACCCTGCATGGTACCGATAAGGTCGCAACCCCAAAAAGGTACCGATAAGGTCGCACCTCAAAAGGTACCGATAAGGTCGCAACCCCCAAAAGGTACCGATAAGGTCGCATGCGACGTTATCGGGACCGCCGCCCATGCAGGGTCGAAACCTTGTGTCTTTTTAAAACGCTCCCACGGGGCCGACGGAGCCCTGAAAAAATTTTCGGAAAAAAAAAATTTTGCTCAACTTCCTCAAAAATTACTGCAGAGTTTGTTCCAAACTTTTAAAATTCAAAAAACCCATTTTTTTCTGGAAATTTTTTTTTTTTGCCATTTTCAAAAAGACACAAGGTTTTGACCCTGCATGATATGGGGGTCATATAGGGGTCATATCATGACTGATGATGCAGGGTCAAAATCAGAACACACTGCCTGGAACTGTCCTAAAGCTGAGCCCAAAAAAATTTGACCCAAAATTTTTGTTGTTGTAGTTCTGAAAATCTCAGATTTTGCACTCACACCAAAATCTCAGATTTTGCAAAATCTGAGATTTTGGTGAAATACACAAAATCTGAGATTGGCCCATTTTGCAAAATCTGAGATTTGCAAAATCTGAGATTTGCAAAATCTGAGATTTCAGGTTTGCAAAATCTGAGATTTTCAGGTTTGCAAAATCTGAGATTTGGCCCAGCAAAAAAAAATTCCTGGGTTCGCCAATCTCAGATTTTGCAAAATCTGAGATTTCGCGTTTGCAAAATCTGACACCCGCCCGTCTGGCACCGTTCCTGATGGCGTCCTACTCGGACGCCAACTCGACCTTTTTTGATTCATTCCACCTATAGGACGCCAACTCGACCTTTTTTGATTCATTCACCTCTCGGACGCCAACTCGACCTTTTTTGATTCACAAATTTTAGGACGCCAACTCGACCTTTTTTGGACCTTTTGAATCAAGACGCCATCCACACCTTATTCCTGTATCATGCAGGGTCAAAACCTTGTGTCTTTTTGAAAATGGCAAAAAAAAAAATTCCGGAAAAAAATTGGGTTTTTTGAATTTTAAAAGTTTGGAACAAACTCTGCAGTAATTTTTAAAGAAGTTGAGCAAATTTTTTTTTTTCCAAAATATTTCTTAGGGCTCCATCGGCCCCGCGGGAGCGTTGTAGAAAGACACAAGGTTTTGACCCTGCATGGTATACCATGCAGGGTCAGAACCTTGTGTCTTTTTGGAAATGGCAAAAAAAAAAAATTCCGGAAAAAAATTGTGTTTTTTGAATTTTAAAAGTTTGGAACAAACTCTGCAGTAATTTTTGAGGAAGTTGAGCAAATTTTTTTTTTTCCAAAAAAATTTTTAGGGCTCCATCGGCCCCGTGGGAGCGTTTAAAAAGGACACAAGGTTGACAGATTGGGGGGGGTTGCGCCTTCGGCGCTTAAAATTTTTATTATAAGAGATGGCATGGCAGGAGGTTGCCACCAGTTGATTTCAGTGTGTGGGGTCCCTATTTCAGGTGTTAAAATTTCGTTTGCAACACTCAAATTTCGTCTGCTTAGGAGCACTTGATTTCAGTGTGTGGGGTCCCAATTTCAGTTGGTGAAAATTTCGTTTGCAACACTCAAGTTTTGTCTGCACAGGAGCACTGCATTGTGTGAGGAAATCGAAATCCTCAGATTTTGCAGACCTGAAATCTCAGATTTTGCAAAATCGAAAATCTCAGATTTTGCAAATCTCAGATTTTGCAAAATGGGCCAATCTCAGATTTTGCGTATTTTGCCAAAATCTCAGATTTTGCAAATCTCAGATTTTGCAAAATCTGAGATTTTCGATTTTGCAAAATCTGAGATTTCGCGTTTGCAAAATCTGACACCCGCCAGAAGACGAGCGGAAGGCTCCATTGCATGTGGCCTCGGTGAAACCTATGAAAGTTGAAAAGTTGCGCGCAAGGTTGCGTTTTTCAAAGAGAGTACGGTTTGATAAAGTCTGGAAAACGACGTTTTTTCCGTCTATCCCACAAGAAGGGGAAGCGACCCTCCGGAAAGAAAGCAGGTTCCAGCTAAAACACGCAAACGAACTCGTGAGTTGTGGTGTAGCATGTCCGGCCAAGGGCCCTGGCCCGCTGCAAAATGTACCCTTTACAGTGATAGAGGAAAAGCCAACAGGGTTGAGACAGCGCTTTATCATGCAGGGTCAAAACCTTGTGTCTTTTTAAAACGCTCCTGCAGGGCCGATGGACCCAGGGGTTTTTCCCTTTGGCGAAAAAAAATTTTTTCGCCAAAAAAAAAAAAAAATCTGAAAAGGGGTTGGCGAAAATATTTTTTTCGCCAAAGGGATTTTTGCGTGGGGGGTCAGGGGGGTCACCTACAAGAGCCGAGACAGCAGGCGAGGCCGGAGGCCGAGGCTGGGTGATGCCCGAGAAGGCTGAGACAGGGCAGGCGAGGCCAGAGGCCGAGGCTGGGTGATGCACGAGAGGTCCCGGGCAACAGCACAGTCGAGTGCAGAGGCGGGCCCGCGGAGGCTGTGAGAGGGACTCAGGATGAGGTTAACAAACACACTGTCTTGTTTCTTGTTTAACACAAAGTCAGCCAGGCCCAAACCAAGTAACATGTCGCTTGCGAGTTTCGGTTTCCGTGCGGCCGCTGCACGTGGCCCCTCAGACGAAACCATCCAGTTCGACTACGCGAACTGGAGAGGACCGAAGCTTGAGAAGCAAGCAAGCCTCAGGCGCATCAACCAGGGGACAGGCAGCAACAGGCTGAAGAACGCCGAGTTGCTGGCTAAGGTGAAGGCCTACGATGCTGCTCAAAAGAAGATCGCCGCCGAGAATGCTCTCACTGCTCGCACATCAGCCGAAGACCTGCCCGCTCAAGCAGAAGTTGCCATCCCAACACCACCTGCTGCAGTTGAACCCCCCGCATTTGAAGGCTACGAGGTTGTTGCCGAGTATGAGTCGGACCCAGATGATGACAGTCTTGTCGGACTTTCCGTTCTTGCTTTAGTAGCTGTCGTGGTCGTGATCCTGTCCGGTTCAGCAGTGGCATTTGAGCCGATTGTTGTTGACGACGAGCCCGCTCCTGAGTCGGAAGAAAACACGAAGTTTCGTACATTTGGCAGTGGCAAAATTCTGCGATCCACTGTTGACAGGTGGCTTGCCGAGTATCCATGGCTCGATGTGTCAGATGCGGGGGCCCAGTGCAAGGTTTGCAGCCAAAAGTTTCCGCGTACAAGAGCAGTCCTCATCAACATGCCTTACGCCGACCAAACGCACCTCCGAAACCGCATGAAGAAGCACGAAACGTCCGCCGAGCATGTTTCTGTCTCTGACATTATGACAAACCTTCGTTCAGGTGTCAGTAAGATGCGGGCTCAACTGCGCAAGATTGTCAAAACAATCTTTAAAATCGCACGCCTGGAAATCCCCCACACGGTGCACGTGCACGACTTGCTATCCTTCTTTTCTTGCTTGCACCAGGACCGCGATTTCTGTGCTTGGCTGAAGCAGGATGTGACGTATACATCGTCAACTGTGGTGAGAGAGCTTCTGGAGTTGATCGGCTTGGTATTAGAGAAGCGGCTGTACACCGAGATTAGGGAGTCCCGGTTTTGGTCAGCCACAGCAGATGCAACAACCGACGTGACGGGAAAGCACCAACTTGTGGCCACCGTTCGTTACCTCAGGAGAAATGCTGTCCAAGAGCGCTTCATTGGCCTTGAAGTCCTGCACGATCAAACTGCAACCGGCTACGCAACGAAGATAAAGCAGATGCTGTGTTATCTCCCGAAGGGCTCGTTCGTATCCTGCTCGTTTGATGGGGCTTCGGCGATGTCTGGGAAGTTTCAGGGTGCCGAGAAGAAGGTTCGCGGTGGGATCAATGCTACTGCGCTCTTCATGTGGTGTTGTGCCCACGTCCTCAACCTCCTTGCCCAGGATGGCATAAAAGCAGTTGCGTTCATGGGAGACTTCTTCAGAACCGTCCGCGCCCTTTGGCTGATCTTCTCCGACTCCGACATCAACAAGCTACTTCTGAGCAGCGTATTCGCAGACCCGACATTTGCAGCGATGTGTGAGAAGGTGAATCGTGCCCTGGTGGAGCCGTCCGATACACGCTGGCTGGCCTACTGGAGAAGTGTCTCTGTCATCCGTATGCAGTATTCTGCAATACGCGAAGCCCTTAGACGCATCTGGAACGAGCGGAACAGCACCCACGCAGAGCACCTGTACAAAGAGGTGAGTAAGCCGCAATTTTTTGCATGTCTTGCACTTGCGTGTGACGTTCTGGAAAAGCTGCATGCAATCTCTCTTGTTTTCCAAGGAACCGCGACCACCATCTCGGATGTTTGCAGAGAAGTGGACTCGCTCGAAGCAGAATTGAGGGCACTAAGCTCGGAAGAAAGGGCCAAAAAGATCACGAAATACTACACTTGCTGGCGCCGTTCGTTCTTCGAAGCGACCAACGTTGCCGTTACCCCTGCAGCGTTCAGCACATTCCATCAGACTATCGCCTCCCCATACATTGCTGCACTCCTCAAGTCCACAACGGTCCGGTTTGAATCCAAGGAAGTTCTTCGGCACTTCGTTGTCTTTGACCGCATTGCGTGGCCAGAGGGCGCGCACCTTACAAACTGGGGGGATGAACACATCCGGGAGCTCTACAGATACTACAGCAAGCCCGGCCGGGTCACGTACCGACAATATGAAGTGGACGTGCCAGCAACAGACACGATGCCTCGACCCACATACAGCACCACTCGCTCGGAAACGAAGACAGACCACGGCACTCCCCTTTTGCACGGAATGACCGAGGCAGACCTGGTGAGAGACTGGACCCTACTTAAGGAGGTTCTACGCGCCTCAAGATACTCCAAAAATGCACACGCGGTGTATCAAGCCTTCGCCCCTGATGGCACTGCGAGTGCCCGCATGCAGCCATTGAGACAACTGGTCGAACTGGCACAGACCATTGTCAGTTCCTCTGCAGAAAGTGAACGCCAGTTCAGTACCCTGGCCCGTGTAAAGACCCGACTGCGCAACCGCATGCTGAACACGACACTGCGCGCCCTCTTTTTCATCGAAGACACCGATGAGAAGGAGATGGACGACGCGACTGCGGAGGAGGTAATCGACCTTTTTACTTCTGGCTTCGCAGCCGAAGCCCTAAGGGCAGCATGGTTTGCTGGAGAGTCTGAGCCGGTGGAGAAGGTAGCGAAAAAGCGCAAAATTGACTTGACACTACCCTGAAACCTTGCTGCACCTCCTTGTCCTGTCTTGACTTCTTCTTTTGTTAACTTGTACCCGTCCCTTCCACCAGACCAACCGCACGTATTCTCCGACTCTCTCTTCCTCCTTGCACCACGAACCGCCGAAGACTCAGAATGGAAGGACAGATGCGGGTGGACGGGCTCTGTACGACGTGAGGGCGAGAAAAATTTTCTCGCTGACAGAAGAAATTTTTTCGCCAGCATTTTTGGCCTTGCTGGCGGGCAGAATAACCCCTGCGCGCGCGCAAAAAAAACTTTTCAGAAAAAAAAAACTTTTGCCACAAGACTTTCTGCTACTGGATGTCACACCGTATGTACCGGCTACACACCGCTTCATACCGTATGTACCGGCTACACACCGCTTCATACCGTATGTACCGGCTACACACCGCTTCATACCGTATGTACCGGCTACACACCGCTTCACACCGTATGTACCGGCTACACACCGCTTCACACCGTATGCCGGCTACACACCGCTTCATACCGTATGTACCGGCTACACACCGCTTCACACCGTATGCCGGCTACACACCGCTTCATACCGTATGTACCGGCTACACACCGCTTCATACCGTATGTACCGGCTACACACCGCTTCACACCGTATGTACCGGCTACACACCGCTTCACACCGTATGCCGGCTACACACCGCTTCATACCGTATGTACCGGCTACACACCGCTTCACACCGTATGCCGGCTACACACCGCTTCACACCGTATGTACCGGCTACACACCGCTTCACACCGTATGCCGGCTACACACCGCTTCACACCGTATGCCGGCTACACACCGCTTCACACCGTATGTACCGGCTCTACCTACCGCTTCACACCGTATGAACCGGCTCTACCTACCGCTTCACACCGTATGTACCGGCTCTACCTACCGCTTCACACCGTATGTACCGGCTCTACCTACCGCTTCACACCGTATGTACCGGCTCTACCTACCGCTTCACACCGTATGTACCGGCTCTACCTACCGCTTCACACCGTATGTACCGGCTCTACCTACCGCTTCACACCGTATGTACCGGCTCTACCTACCGCTTCACACCGTATGTACCGGCTATACTACTGGCCGGTCCGCTGTTGGCACTTTTGTGCCCGTTGTTGGTGGAATTCCTGGACGATGAGCTCAAAGATGAATGTGGTGAGCTTGATGTGTCCGAGGGGTTGCGGTGGCAGTCTAGAGTTCAACAGTTCCATAGTCGAAGGCTGCAGAGGATAGACGATGCCACAGGAGAAAAAACACTCGGGTTTAAACTCGAGATCGCGGTTCGCCGGGTACGCCGCGAACGATAAAGCAGTGAACCAGAGGACTGTCGATTGTGCGGGTGTCCGTCAATCTTGTATCTCTCTTCTGACATGCCCCATTGCGATGTCACGGTCCGAGTGCCGTTTTCTTCGCAAATATACCTCGGCACAAGCATTGCCGCCGGTCACTATGTCGCAAGCACCGCGAACGCATCGCTTGCCCTGCGTCCTTTTAATGCCTCCTCAGTCGAGTCTCAGATACGTCCCTACTAGTAGCTGCTCCAGGCGTCGGAAGGCATAGACGCGTGCACTGCCCGCGGACTGGTTCTGTGTGATAATCGCACCACAGCGGCAAAAAAACCCCCCGACATGCCTTGCCGGTAAAACCGCGCACGGTTTCGAGGCTGAGGCTGTGCTTGTATCCCGCGTGCTTCGACTGCGTCCAGCAGGAGCTGGCTAAAGCTACGCAAATCTTGCTGTTTAGATTGGCACCAACGTCAAAGTATCACGATATTGCTTGCCCAGCGCACCAACCCAGCACCGGGCATAGTCGGCTTCAAAGTCAATACACACTGAGGTAAACAACGTCTACGCGATTTGCATCGCCGTGAAGTATCGGTGTGATGAACAGGTTTTCGACTTTTCCCGAGCCGGACACGCTCGTGACTACGCCTGCAGTCGCTCTCACGACCGGTTCCAATGCACAGATCCCAAAAGTTTTTTTTTTGCAAAAGTTTTTTTTTTCCGGGGGGTTCCAAAAATTTACGCGCGCGCGGACATGGGCCAAAAAAAAAAAACCGCCTACCCTAATAATTTCTAATAATTTCTAATAATTTCTTATAAAATCTAATAATTTCTAATAATTTCTAATAATTTCTAATAATTTCTAATAAAATCTAATAATTTCTAATAATTTCTTATAATTTCTAATAATCTAATAATCGCCTGTAGAGAGTCCCCAGGATGTGGGAGGATCCGGGAAAGACTACTCAGTCGGACTAGGATCTTGGCAATGAAGCCGTGAAAATGGAGGGAACCCAGAAATCAAAGTAGCTACACCCAAATCTCAGACTTGTACTCAGTGAAAATATCTGATTTAGCTCTCGGTGAAAATCTCAGATTCAGCTTTCGGTGAAGATCTGCAGATTGTTCCTTCAATCTCAGATTATGCACTCAGCCCAAAACTCACATGCGAGTTCAAAATCTGCGAGTTTGTGAGCGAAAACCCGGCGCCCGCCCAGAAAACATCACGGTCCCGGACGATGCTCAATGGCGACAAACGCAAAGAAGAAGAAACACGAAAACAACACCAGAATCCATGCCAGGCAAGAGACTGGGTGGCCTGGCAGTGCAAGCCAAGCGGTGACGCCAAGGTGTTTTTAAGCAATGGTATGTATTAATGTCGCCCCATAATGTACTTCAAGCATTTAAGCCTTCTTCGCTCGCGTGTTCGCGCCTTCTGTCGTGGTCCGATGATTCCCAAAAAAAACGAACGAATGAGCGCAATGCTTGCACAAAGCTTGGCCGTGCACTTCCAGCTCTCAGATGCTCTGTCAGTAGTTTCGCTGTCTCGGTACTTTCGCGGTGGTACTGATCGCCCAGCGATAGCTCGACCTTTCCCCCAGCCCAACCGTCCCACCGTTTGGGCACCCTTTCTTTTCGTACCACTTTGGTATGAACGTATCGAGGCCGGCAGTGCGAATCACCGCAAGTCCCAGCACTTCATCAAAGCGGTTGTGGGTAAGCCGCGGTGAAAAGGCAGGACGTGACTATGGTGCTTGCAGAAGACAGCCCGAACCGGCAGAAGATCACAAGCAGGCCGTACATTCCGCGTGCAAATGAACGTGAAATGACACAGGATCTTATTGTCTGCTTCGGTCGGGTTCCAGCGAATGCCGATCATCAAAGGCCACATGCAACGGACTGTATGCCCAGCGAACGGGATTCGTGCTCAAAAGAAGGTTTCCCAGATGGAGTTAGACCCCCATTCTGCCCTAAGAATACGGGTTCTGGCGGGTAGAGGTCGCATACCCCACATGCCACATCATCGTCCTCTGCCAGGATCTTGCCTCAAACCTCTCCTACCTCTTTTGGCATCCTTCCTTTTCGACTTAGCAACAAACGGAATTGCGAACGGGGTGAAAGGAACGGTTTGGACGCCCGAACACCCACCGTGACGATCACCTTCCACTCCTAGGGGCACTTTTGCTGTGAGAATGCATGGGAAAGTCAGATAATAATGGATTATTACCTGGTAATAATATCTAATAATGGGTAATAGTTTCTAATAATCAGGTAATAATATCTAATAATTTCAGGAACCAGGTAATAATATCTAATAATTTCTAATAAAATCTAATAATTTGGGGCGGATTTCGGAAATCTAATAATAGGTAATACTCGTGATTATCTGCCAATCGTGATTATTGTATTTTTGTATTATTTGTATTATAAACCACCCAGAAGAAAAGCCAGGCACCGGGATCTTCCTGACGAGCACGCAACCCGGTGAACTTAATCAAGAGTCGAAGATTAGCGTCGAAACTTCCTGGCTTTTCACGCCGCAGCAGAACGACCACACCCTACCCAAACCCAAGCACCCTCTAAACGCGTTAGGGGACTTCACAAGGTTTCACAACGGAGTGACACAACACCCGAAACGAGTCGCACTCTTTTACTTTTCTCAACCCCCCGCCATACCCAAGCCTCTACGGTCAACCGGAGACTTTAAAATACCGACCTTCTAATCCACAAATAACGCTATAAAATCTGCTGTTTTATAATACAAATAATACAAAACTGGATGCAAGCCCTGACGCTGCAGCCCGAAGCTTGGTGGGCCATGGTGGGTGGACTCTTGAAGTCTGAGGGGGGATCGCTGTTGAGCCTGGTGGGGGTGAAGCTGTGCCGCGTCGTGCCCCACACTTGTGCCACAGAGCGGAGCTTCAGTGTGATGGGGCTCACACAAGCCGCTCGGGTCACCTTGCTCCTGAACGCCTGTACAAGCTGTCCACCTTGTCGCAGTGGCTGGCACCCGTCCACGTCGACAACCCACGGAGACGCAAAAACCAACCGACGGAGAAACACCATCAATGTCGATGTCGATGAGGGTGGTGAGGTCGAGGGCTGTGAAGACGAGGTGGATGAGGGTCTTGTAGTTGCGGAGAGTGAGGACGAAGAGGGAGATGAGGAAGAAGCGATCTGACAGAAGGTGTGTTCTTACCGCCCCATGTCCGCCGTGTATTATTGTACTGGTGTATTATTGTGTATTATTGTATTATTGTATTATTTGTATTATTCGTATTATAAACGGCCAAACCAATAATACTGCCAACCCTATAGGGGGGGGGGGGGGGGGGGGGGGGGGGGGGTCGTTTTGGGGGCTGTTTTTGGGGTGTTTCCCAGACCCCCCGGTGCCGAGTGGGTACTCCGTTTCCTCCAGATGAATCCGTTCTCCTCGGTTTCGAAATCGAAACCCACTTTTGCGGAAAAAAAGGTCAATCCCCACCAAAATGTTTTCCTGCACTTTTTTGGCAGGGATATGTACTTAGCAACTTTTGACCTGGTTCTTGTGCCCACATGACACCTGCACAACTGCAATGTGGCCTGCGGGGCCGGGGCGCCAGCAAAAATAAATCAGAAACACCCGTCAGAAAATAATAATTAGTTCCTTCACGAAATAGGCCTTCACGAAATACAATTCAGCAAGATAATACTTGATTTTTTAGGGGCTGGGGTGTAATGTGTCGACCTTCACTTTTAGGTACGTTCGTGGTATGGAGGTTGTGTAATTTTGGTACCATTTTTCTATGCAGCTTGGTTGTGCCGGTGTGCCGAAAATCGTGCCGGCACAGGTGCCCGGCACGTTTTTTTCGGCACAATCGGCACAGGGCCCACACTGCCCATATGACCCCTATATGACCCCTATTATGACCCCCATATGACCCCCATATGACCCCCAAATGACCCCATGTGACCCCCATATGACCCCCATATGACCCCTATATGACCCCTATATGACCCCTATATGACCCCCATATGACCCCTATATGACCCCAAGTGGATAGGTAATAGTCGCGATATCTGCCAATATAGATAAAAGTCATGGCTCCCGGTCACATAGGAAGCTAGGAAGGAAGACGAGAAGATTCAGATGGCACAGAGCCGAAACAGCTGATGGATTACAGAGTCGAAACACAGAAAACCCCATCTCCGCGGGGGATCTGAATGAGTGCCCCCTTCTACCCCCTTCCTTACTGAGGTGCGAGCTTCGATGCGTTCCCAACCTTTGCGGGAATTCTCCCACTGCGTCTCAGTTTGGATTCAGGGGGCAGAAGACACTCTTTGCCGGCAGGCTTGCAGAACGAACAAAGGGGAACCCTGGTGCTATTATTTGTAGAGGCGTTAATTGTGGCGTTTTTAATTCTGGTGGGCGGGCAAATCCGCCAGAATTAAAAACGCTAGAATTACCGGCTATCCTGTACCTAAGAAGTACGACTGCCTAAATACTACGAGAGGGGGGCTTTAAAGGAGGGCGACTTCACCGACACTGCTCAACGCTGCTAAGCAGGACAGGAAGAACGCTTGTTGTGGTTTCGAAGGCGCAGGTTGTGAAATCATGGGTGCGGTAGGCCTTCTTCGTGCCATTTGGAACAATGTGCTTACCAACAGTTGTGCTTGTGGGAGGTCCAATCAAGAGAAACTAACTAACGATCAGCGCAAAGCAGCACCGCGCGCAGCGGCAGAAGCGCCACGGCCGGACTCCGAGTACAACATTTCCGGGCTCCCGAGCGTCTGACAGACATCGATTGACGAACCAGAACACGCGGAAGATTGTCAAGCTTTTCCTCATAGGACACACAGCATGTTGGCTTCTTGATGCAAAACACTTCAAAAGACCCTCTCTCAGGAAAGACTAAAACATACGCCTGACACATTGGTGGGCAACCCTCTTGTTCCTCCACCCCGTCCCCGAGATCCCGAGGGCCCAAGGGCCCGGACGCAATGAACAGGGCAGCGACCGTGCGGCAAGCTTCCGAGCTGATCGAGAGCGAAAGGAAGCGTCAGAAGCTAGAAAACGATGCGGTACTCGGAAGCGTTGTTGCGCTGATTGAGGAGGTGGAAGCCATGAAGGAAAAACTGCAACGCGGTGATGTATCGTGTAAAGACGCTCTGCTTGACCTTCAAGAAGCCGCGAAGCGAGCGGACGACAAAACACGCGAGTCCCATCGGAGAAGAACTCAGAGCCTGCCTGAAACCACAAACCGAGTGATCGAAGGCTTCTCGCCCTGTCAGTTATACCAAACTGAGGACATCGACGGCCACCCTTGGACCGACCGCAAGGATTTCGTGCTAGCAGCTATCTTGAACCATTTCTACACACGTGGGCTTCCACGGGTCGCTGAGGCGCTTGAAAACGAGGTGGGTGTCGCGATCGACCCGGCAAATAAACTGCGGTACGCAGAGCTGCACCGATTGAAAGCTACCGTTGAGGAGCGCCGCATCACGGAAACACACGAGTGGGCGATGAAGGTCCACGAGGAGTTCGCTGCCTCGGGAGCAAGGTGTGTTTTTTTGTGTTAACAATGCATTGTTGGTACTAAAAATTAGTAGTTGGCAGCGTACTACATGAAACTTACCAAAGCAGGCGAGTTCCGCTAGTGCGCACAAACAAAAGAAAGCGCCATACTATTTTTTCGTAAACCCCCTACACTTATTGTTTACATTGGCTATTGTTAATAACATATTCCGAGTCTAGAGGTTGGTAAATTGAAATTCACAATTCGTCGAAAAAATTTCTCGCCAGAACCGGCGCCGGGAGGGCGAACTAAGACGCAAACGCCCACCGACCCAGGAAAAGCCCGCATCGGACTGCCGCCGCGAAACAGCACCGCGCAGACTACCCCGAATCTCTCTTTTCGCCACTTCTTATTTCCATACCCCTCTGTTCAGTTCCGGGAGCCGGGGAGGGCGGGCAAAGTAAAAAGCTCACTGAACCCCCCACCACAACGTGAGACCGTAAAAACAACGAAGAACGAAACCGAAGACGAAAACAAACAACGCGCCAAGGATGGCGACGGGGAGGCACAAGGAACCACCTCACCTGTTCTCAAGAACTGACTCGAGACAGGTATCCACCGTACCGATAACCGATAACCGATAACCTCGCGGCGGACAACGGCGTGGCACAGTCGTCAGTTGACGACGTTCCTTACCTACGGGTGGGAGGTTCGGTTCCCGCCGGTGGACTTTTTCCCGGGTCTGCACTCAGCATCAAAGGTTCACCAGGGGCGGTCCGGAGGGGCCCTCCCCACTAGATAAGGGCCCGCAACTTGCCATCATCAAGGTTTTCCGGGGGGGGGTCCGGGGTACGCGCCCCGAACTTGCTATCATCCCAACCGAACTTGCCATCAGGGTTCAACGGGTTCGGGTTTTCACAAACGCCGAACTGGACAAAAAGGTTCGGGTTTGCAAACGCCGGACTGGACAAAAAAGGTTCGGGTTTGCACCAACGCCGGACTGGGCAAAAGGTGCGGATTTGCACCAACGCCAGACTGAGTAAAACAATTCGGGTTGGACAAACCGGACCGGGTTTGCACAAACGCCGGACTGGACAAAAAGCCTCGGGTTTGCGCAAACGACGGACTGGACAAAAAGGTTCGGGTTTGCACCAACGCCGGACTGGACAAAAAGGCTCGGGTTTGCAACGCCGGCCTGGGCAAAAAGGATCGGGTTTGCACAAACGCCGGACTGGGCAAAAAGGTTCGGGTTTGCGCAAACGCCGGACTGGACAAAAAGGTTCGGGTTTGCACAAACGCCGGACTGGACAAAAAGGTTCGGGTTTGCACAAACGCCGGCCTGGGCAAAAAGGTTCGGGTTTGCACAAACGCCGGACTGGACAAAAAGGTTCGGGTTTGCACAAACGCCGGACTGGACAAAAAGGTTCGGGTTTGCACAAACGCCGGCCTGGGCAAAAAGGTTCGGGTTTGCACAAACGCCGGCCTGGACAAAAAGGTTCGGGTTTGCACAAACGCCGGACTGGACAAAAAGGTTCGGGTTTGCACAAACGCCGGACTGGGCAAAAAGGTTCGGGTTTGCGCAAACGCCGGACTGGACAAAAAGGTTCGGGTTTGCACAAACGCCGGACTGGACAAAAAGGTTCGGGTTTGCACAAACGCCGGCCTGGGCAAAAAGGTTCGGGTTTGCACAAACGCCGGCCTGGACAAAAAGGTTCGGGTTTGCACAAACGCCGGACTGGGCAAAAAGGTTCGGGTTTGCGCAAACGCCGGACTGAGCAAAAGGTTACCTCTAGACTCGCTAAGGGTGGTCCTAACACCCATATAGAGGGGGGGGGGGGGGGGGCCTAGGCATACATCCGATCCGACTCGTATGCGAGGATGATTCTCGCATTCTCGCATGAAATTCTCGCATATTCTCGCATGCGAGAATGATACGAGTGAAATACGAGAATGTGTAAACCACTCAAGAACCATGTATTTGACCCGTATTCGAGGCTCCGACAGGAATACCAAGTGAAGATAGCAAAAGAACGAAATAAGGCTATGCCAACTGCAGCTTTGTAGCTGGCATTGTGTCAGACAAGGACACCTCAACACACTATGTTGTCAACAACAACTCTGGTTGCTCCATGGTATTGCTTTCAATGCTTGAATAATGGTCGAAACCATGCTTCACAACAAGTGCTCCGTCCGTCACCGTGCCTGCAACTTCTCCGCTGCGGCTTCTTGTGTTTTCTTCTACGTTTTCCTCTGCCACAGCTCGTTTCGTGAAGCTGGCGGGTACCATTCAGTTGCCGCTGACTTAGGAGGCACCGGCTTTTTGAATATTGGCCTCGGGGCCGTTTGCAGGTGCATTATTAGGTTGCAGGCTCTCTGGATGGCAACGGTCCGCAGGTACGTCCGCGAGCCCTTGGCATCTAGCGAGCCCAGCGACAGCGAGTCAAGGAGACCTAATCCTCAAATAACGCTAAAAGCACAAGCAAATTCGGTTCCCGAGTTCATAAACAGCTTGAAAGCCTGCATCCACGAACACACGAAACGAACTGTGGCAGTGAAGGCAGAGGAGGAAAGGAAAGTTCACTACACAGAGAAAGCAGCAGCTTGAGAAGTTCGGAGGCCCAGTGGCGGCAAAATATGCCGCGGAAGCCTCGGAGATGACCTAAAACGTTGATTCCTGCCGGTTTCTCATATGTTCAAGCATGCTGTACTGTGAGTTATCTCATTCTCGCATATTCTCGCACGTGCGAGAATATGCGAGAATCATGCGAGAATTGCGAGAACTTTGCGAGAATCGGGGCCGCGACCCCCCAATACGAGAATGTGCGAAAATACGAGTCGTATCGGATGTATGCCTAGGGCTATGTTGGCAAGACGCGTTTCCATCCGTTTTTTCCAAAACATGGAAACGGAAACGGAAACGGAAACGGAAACGGCTCCTTGGTTTTGCAGGCTACCCACAAACCACGCTAACACCACCAGGGAATACTTCAAGGTGAGGTCCAGCCCCAGAAGTTGGAGCTAAAGAGGGTGCCCGAGTCACACTCGAAAAGCGGGTGTGTCACCCGCTTTTTTACTCCAGCTTTAACTCCAGCTTCTGAGGCTGCTCACATCCCCGACAGGGTGTGTCAACTTGCAGCCAAAACCGAAAAACTGTTGCGCATACGAACCTTGTCGAGAAACTTTACGGGGAGGTCTCCACCACCACTACGAAGGACCGCGCAGCTCGGGACTACTTCGGAGACAGCACCGTTTGCACAGATAAATTTGTTTTGCTGGCTTGGGAAATACCCCTAAAATTTTTCCCCCCGCCCATCCGAGGTGTGGTCACCTTACACACTGCAATCTGCAGCAGCCGTTTCCCAAATAAGGAAACGCCGTTTCCTTGAAAGTATGGAAACGGAAACGGAAACGGAAACGGGAACGTTTCCGTTTACTTGCCATCATAGCCCTAGGGGGGGGGGAGGGGGGGGGGTCAGCCGGCTGATGGATGGATGGATGGTTCTTAACAAGATGCCTGGGGAGGAAGCGCGGCGTCTTTAAATAATGCCTACTGTTTCCTTCCGCGTGAAGGCACACGGAAGAGGGCCTCCGCAAGGGTGCTGACCCCAGCGAATGAAAGGACTCCTTTTCCGCGGCAGGATTTATCTAGCAAGGTGGCCGGTGCTTCTCACTGGCCCCGACGCACGCCAGCGTCCTCCTCCAAACCCTCTCTGTCTCTATTTATGTCTCTCTTTCTCTTTTCTCCGCATGTGGTACAAAGAAGCGAGGTTTGGCGCGGCAGCTCTTCCCCAGAGAAGGGAAATAAAATTGAGAGGGATAAACACGCAGTCTTTTTCCCTCAAGTTTTATTGTCGCAAACGAATCACCGCGTGCATCGGGCGGCGCCCACAGCACGGAACTAAGCGCCCATGCGGGGCTTCAAGCTCATTAGACAATCGACGCATACCACACGAACGTATCAGGTTACCACACAACGTAAGCACACTCTCCCCGGTAGCTCCGGTTAGTTGACCTCCGCCGGGCTTAAAAAAGTTCCCTCCCTCCCTCCCAATGCGATGAGGGTATCGCGCCATGAACTTCTTCCCTCCGCGAGGGTCCCCCGATGGCATCGTACAGCGTTTCCCCTCGGCAGAGGGCTGGCTTCTCCGTGCGGGAAATGACGTCGCACTCCCTCCGCAGAAGAGGGGTGGCATCGTGCAGCGTTTTCCCCTCAGCAGAGGGCTGGCTTCCCCGTGCGGGAAATGACGTCGCGCTCCCTCCGCAGAGGGCTCCCCAGCAGGGGTGGCATCGTGCAGCGTTTTCCCCTCAGCAGAGGGCTGGCTTCCCCGTGCGGGAAATGACGTCGCGCTCCCTCCGCAGAGGGCTCCCCAGCAGGGGTGGCATCGTGCAGCGTTTTCCCCTCAGCAGAGGGCTGGCTTCCCCGTGCGGGAAATGACGTCGCGCTCCCTCCGCAGAGGGCTCCCCAGCAGGGGTGGCATCGTGCAGCGTTTTCCCCTCAGCAGAGGGCTGGCTTCCCCGTGCGGGAAATGACGTCGCGCTCCCTCCGCAGAGGGCTCCCCAGCAGGGGTGGCATCGTGCAGCGTTTTCCCCTCAGCAGAGGGCTGGCTTCCCCGTGCGGGAAATGACGTCGCGCTCCCTCCGCAGAGGGCTCCCCAGCAGGGGTGGCATCGTGCAGCGTTTTCCCCTCAGCAGAGGGCTGGCTTCCCCGTGCGGGAAATGACGTCGCGCTCCCTCCGCAGAGGGCTCCCCAGCAGGGGTGGCATCGTGCAGCGTTTTCCCCTCAGCAGAGGGCTGGCTTCCCCGTGCGGGAAATGACGTCGCGCTCCCTCCGCAGAGGGCTCCCCAGCAGGGGTGGCATCGTGCAGCGTTTTCCCCTCAGCAGAGGGCGGGCTTCCCCGTGCGGGAAATGACGTTGCTTTTCCCTCCGCAGAGGGCTATGCAGCTTTTCCCCTCAGCAGAGGGCTGACTTCCTTCCGCTCCACAGAGGGCATCGGGCACGTGCGTGCATGAGGCTGGAAGCGTGATTACTGCATCCCCTCCGCACTGCCCTGGATCTTCTGTTTTCCTCCTCCTTTCCCCTTGTGCGACAAGGAAGAAGAAATCCTTGCTCAACACAGACCGATCCAATCCTGCCTACTGTTTCCTTCCGCGTGAAGGCACACAGAAGAGGGCCTCCGCAGGGGTGCTGACCCCAGCGAATGAAAGGGCTCCTTTTCCGCGGCAGGATTTATCTAGCAAGGTGGCCGGTGCTTCTCACTGGCCCCGACGCACGCCAGCGTCCTCCTCCAAACCCTCTCTGTCTCTATTTATGTCTCTCTTTCTCTTTTCTCCGCATGTGGTACAAAGAAGCGAGGTTTGGCGCGGCAGCTCTTCCCCAGAGAAGGGAAATAACATGCAGGGTCAAAACCTTGTGTCTTTTTGAAAATGGCAAAAAAAAAAATTCCAGAGAAAAATTGGGTTTTCTGAATTTTAAAATTTTGGAACAAACTCTGCAGTAATTTTTGATGACATTGAGCAAATTTTTTTTTTCCAAACTTTTTTTTTGGGGGCCATCGGCTCCGTGGGAGCGTTTTAAAAAGACACAAGGTTCTGACCCTGCATGATAAAACACTTAGGGGTAGACCTATTATCCACCCAATTCTTTCCGGAAATTCCGCGAACATTAAAACTAGTGGCGTTAAAAAATTGTATTATCCAGGCTTTATCCAATGGTTATCCAAGGGCTATCCAGGGTTTTGGTGCAGGGTGGTGTTTTTTCGCCTTCGGCGCGATATTGATTATTGTTTGGTGAAACCAACCTGTCCAGCTCATGTTTCCTGTTCATGACCTCGGACAATTCTGCTTGTCTAGGTTAGGAAGAGTCAACATCGAAGGATCGAAAAGCAACATCACTATGAACGCTTGGCTGCCACAAGCCCCCTCCCCCCTGTGGCAATTTTTCTGTCACCACCGGCTTCATCCCTTGAACATAACTGAGGGATTTCGATATCACAAGGCACTCCCACGATTCCCGTTCTTTTGCCGCCTGGCCGACGTTCATCCCCTGCACTGGATGCGGTAGAAGTCAAGGAAGAAGTGCCACAGAACAACCCACAGGTTGACATACCAGCCGTATCTGCACCAGTTGCACCTGCACCGGGTCCGATCAATTCTGAGTACACTGAGACAACAGAAAAATAGTCCACACCAGCCAGGAGGAGCGGCGCTTCAGCCGTCCGCTTCACAGCGCCAGCAAAGCAAGTGCACCCACAGGGCGGCAGAGTGTGCTGGTTCACAAAACACTACCACGGCCTTTGAGAAACCATTGTTCAGCCGCTTTTTTCCGTTTTAACAGCTCTTTATCTTGACACCACTTTATCTTTAGCCATACTTCAACTTTCTTGTTTTCACTCTCTCTTTTTTGCTTGTTGGCAACCTTTACATGCTATGCTGTTTCCACACTTCTTCTCACTTGGCGTGCTGTTGTTACACTCACACCATAAAAATTTAATTTGCCACTGAAAAAGTAATAAGCATTTATTCGGCAAGATAATTTCCGTTTATTTTGCCGAGGTGTCGGTTTTAGTCCCGAGGGAGGCCCGAGGGGGGGTTGCAAACCCCCCCGAGGGCCTCCCGAGGGACTAAAACCGACACCGAGGCAAAATTGGCGGAAATTATTGCCGAATAAATGATTTTATTGGGAAAAATAAATTCCCGAGGATGGAAAGAAAACCACACTGCTTTGCAGTTATGTTGGTGTCTAGCAGAACGTTGCGTAGCAAATGTGCACGGCAGAACGTTGTGTAAGACGTTGAGCATATTGCTTTGCAGTTACGTTGGTGTTTAGCAGAACGTTGCGTAGCAGAACGTTGTGTAGGAGTGGAGTTGTTGTAAGTGACGGGTCACAGATCAATGTGCCTGGTTGTTCTGCTGCAACTGGGGGAGTCCCGGCAGGTTGACGTTGTAGTTCACAACATACGATGCTGCTTGCATGGGCGCTTGCATGAAGGACTGCACAGGTGCTGTCGTGCTGGGTAGGACTGTTGGATAAGCGCTGCGGACAAGTGCTGCGGGTAGGACTGTCGGACAAGTGCTGCGGGTAGGACTGTTGGACAAGTGCTGCGGGTAGGACTGTTGGATAAGCGCTGCGGACAAGTGCTGCGGGTAGGACTGTTGGATAAGCGCTGCGGACAAGTGCTGCGGTTTTCTTTCTGCGAGGTCTTGATATGGATCAGAAAGGATGAATTAGACTCAAAACGAGCTCAAAACACGCGATTTCACTCACCACAGGGAGAAAAAAAAATTTGCGAGGGGTCTCCCCTACAGATTTCTGCCTACGACCTTATTCTGCGCCGCCCAGCTATTTTCAGTCGGAAAAATAAACGAATTTATTTCCCTAGGGACAATAAATTTCATTTATTTGTTTCGACTGAAAATAGCTGGCGGCGCAAAATAAATTCCGAGATCGGAAAAAATAAATTCGTTTATTTGTCCGGCCTGTGCAAACACAACGGAATCCTGTCAAAAAATAAACGAAATTTATCGTCACGCTCCTCAAGCCATTTCCACCAGAGGGAATTTATTTTTCCCAATAAAAAGTTAAATTTATCTCCAAAACCAGTCGACCCAGGATAATAGGTCCCCCTGGATAGTAGGTCTACCCCTCCTTTAACATGTACACTTATTGTTAGCATTTTCCGAGACTAGAGGTATGCTAATAGCTCTATCGAGCCAACCCCACTTTTTGGGGGGTCCGCGGGCGAAGCCCGAGGGCACTTGTTTAGGCCCAAAAATATGATCCAGTCAATTCCCTCGATCCAGGTTTTTTTTGCCCCGTGACTGGAAAAGGGCTATTTGCATCTAGATTTCAAGTCTGCCACCGTCTGGAGGCCCGGGTTCGAACCCGGCCGAGGACACTCCGGTCGAAAATGGGTTTTGGAATTTGTTGGTTTTCGGGGTCGTATGTGCCCGAAATTTGCGTTTTTTGCAGAGTTTCTCAATGTCTCACGGTTATTGGTCACCCCGGGGAGTTTGAGTCAGTATACCATCGTCCGAACTTTGCTTCACCACAACTATGCTTTCACTCGGGGGCAGAACTTAGCATCGCCCGACCTTGGCTTCTCCCGAACTTTGCTTCACACAACTTTGCTTTCGTCCGAACTTTGCTTGGCTTCGCCCGAACTTAGCTTCACCGGAACTTTACTGTTATCCGAAACAAACCCCGAAAATCATGTTCGACCGGAAAAAGTGGCTCGCCCGGGTTCGAACTCGGGACCTCCAGGCTGGAGTCCAGCCCTGAAGCCTTGCGCTGTTCACTCTGCCATCACGGTGTCATTTCCAGGGGGGGGAAACTTCCTGACCCTTTGCGCTCCGGCCCGGGGTTTTCTTGACCCGTGATTTGGCACCGGGTATTTGCATCCTTGAGGCCCGGACGGAACTTAGCCTCATGCTTGCTTCGCCGAACATACCCGAATAGAGCTTCACCAGAACTCAGCTTTGCTTCGCCCGAACTTAGCTTCACCAGAACTTAGCCTCCCCAGAACTTAGCTTCACCTGAGCTTTGCTTTGACTCAGCTTCGCCCGAACTTGACTTCACCAGAACTTAGCATCGCCCGAACTTTGCTTTGCTTCGCCCGAACTTTGCTTTCACCAGAACTTAGCTTCACCCGAACTTTGCTTTGCTTTGCCCGAACTTTGCTTACACCAGAGCTTAGCCTCCCCAAAACTTAGCTTCACCCGAACTTTGCATTGACTTGGCTTCGCCCAACTTTGCTTCACCAGAACTGCTTCGCCGAACTTAGCTTCACCAGAACTTTGCATCGCCCGAACTTTGCTTCACCAGAACTTTGCTTCGCTTCAGCAGAACTTAGCTTCGCCCGAACTTTGCTTCGCCAGAACTTAGCATCGCCCAAACTTTGCCTTCACCCGAACTTTGCTTTGCTTCTCCCGAACTTAGCTTCGTCCGAACTTTACTGTTCCCGAACTTTAACTGCTGCCTCTAGTCTCGCTGGGCGCCGGTCTTTACCGGCGCAAATGTACTTGGTTGTTAATAATAAGTGCAGGGGGGGTTTAGCTATCCTTCTCAGCCTCTATCGTCGTCTTCGGGGCATAGCCAAACACGGGACCGCTCTGCGCAAGGGCCATGATTCCCTCCCACCTTCGCCAAGGCCGGCTGCAGGGGAAGTGGTCGCCACAAAGGAAATACCCCGAAACTCCCCGAATCTCCCCGAAACTCCCCGATACTCCCCGATATTTTCGTCTGGACAGGTGGGTCGCACGACCGAATCCGACATAATAAAAAACGACATAATTACAGACCGCACTGTATTTCTCTCGGCGAATAAATAGCTAAATATGAACTAAGAGTGCCTCGTTTCCTGAACGGAACGTCCTTGTTTGCATTCGCATGCTAATCACACACAGCTCGCGTGACCCGGCAGCTTCGAAGCTTGGCATTCTGCTTCGAGACTTGCTCTTCACTATCCACAAGCTATCGGTAGTGCTCCTCCTCCAAAGCGGCGAGCGTGCGGCGGCGCTGTGCTACATTAGGAAGCACTTGACCCGCACTGTGCCACCCGGCGATGGGCTGTGCTCAAGCGGGAAGAAGACTGAGGAGAAAAGGTGGAGGGAGATCCAGCGGCTCATCGGGCGCCTCGCGTTCGTACCTGCGAAGAGCAGCAAGGCGGCGGCACCCAAGGAGAAGCCGGAAAATGAGGCGCCCGTCACTGGCAAAGACGACGCCTTGGGGTCTTCTCAGAATGCCCACGTGGACCCGTTGTCGCTGTCAGGGAACAAGCAGCCGGACCGTGACAATGGGTCCAAGACCGGAGATGGAGTGAAACCGTTGCCGCCGCAAGGGGTTTCTCCATGTGCGGCTCGCGAAGCCGAGCAAGCTACGCCGGTGAAGCGACACCGGCTGCCCTACGATGCGGAAGCATTGTGGACTGAGCTGATGCTCGGGCTCGTTGCCTGCTGGTGCGAGCACAACAAGCTAGCCCGGCATCCTCACTTGACAACCACCGTAGCCGCCGGCGACCAAGCGCTGCCCACCCTGCAGAAGTACCAGTCCCTCCCAGTGCACTTCCGAAGGACCAAAGTCCTTCACGTACCGGTTCTCCCCAAAGGCATGGTCTTCCGCTCTTCCATCAGCTGCCCCGTGACTCAAGAAGTGACGACATCCGGCGACGGAAGCAACCCCGCAATGCTTCTCCCTTGCTGCCACGTGATCTCCCGGCAGGCAATCCACACCCTCATCCGCCCCCCGCACGACAGCTTCAAGTGCCCGTACTGCCCCTCCGAGTCGCGGTACGTCGAGTGCCAGCCGCTGTTCTTATAGCAATTAGCCCCGCCTAACCGAACCGCGGGCCTGCTGTCGCGCCTCCACCTGCCTGCTCGTTTTTTGCGCCTTTCCCGCCGGCTGCAGACCCTGCTCCTGGCGCTGGTGCTCGCCAAGACTGTGGCCGCAGCGTACCTGTTCTTTCTTGACTCCTAGATAGAGAGGCTCAACGTACGGCCAACCTGGTCGTTGCGCTGCGTGATTTGTACAAAACGCGGGTTGATCTGTCCTTTCGGTTCGGCGGGAATAAGCTGCTCTTTGTTGTTGCGAACTGCGGGGTTGCCCCACACCACGACGAAAGCGCGCCTCAAGCGACTCTTCCGATGTGTCACGTAGCGAAGCGCTGGCATCATGTGGTCTTCTTGCCGATGATTCCACTGGTGCCAGATTGAACTCTTCGGTCGGCTCCCGCCGGCCAGGCAGCCGTGCGGCCTTCACACAACCTCTTTCCGTACTCCTGGTATCTAGCCTATACCTCGTGAATACTTTGTGAGTTTCTGACCTGAATGGTTCGTTGACCGGTCGATGACTTTGATGATTTGGATTGCGTGCAGGCGGGCAACAGCCGGCCATTTAACGAAAAAAACGAACTTGCACTCTGAAAAAAAGCGTCAATTTTCTGACCGGTCCCGAGCCGACACCGTGTATAATACCTCCCGCCTAGGGCGAGGGACAAGCGTTTTGCCAGCTGATTCGTGGCGTCGTAGCACCATTCGTTCTTACCCTTCTGTTATGCTAGTTGTAAACGTAGTCAGCATCAAACAATAGCCACCAGAGGTGGTTGACGGAGGAGCTGATCCCCAAAGGCCCGGAACTATCGAAAAACGCAAGTCAAGCGCCGCATGGACTTGCTAGATGCCGAAGGACACAACGGTCCGCAACACATCTTCACCACTCTTCGCCGGTCTTTCCAGCGCGCGTACACACACAGACAGGGGCGTAGTAGTCGCCAGCATTGCCCAATTATTGATGACAAGTAATTCGTGCAACTTCCGCGTGCAAGCGTCGCGAACCAGGACTCGTAATCGTGATCCAAATGGCGATGCTTGCACCTGGACTCGTCTGGCGAATCATTGCACAGAGAGAGCTTGCCACCTGCTCGGGTGAGATGTGCCGCCTGCTGCGACGGATCCGAAACCATGTGCAGCCAGCACCGCAAGATTAAAACAGAAGTCTTGAGGCGAGTGCCGGATGGAGGAGCTGCCAACCTGCCACCCTTCGGAGCCACAGGATCCTCGAGCAGCGTGTCGGAAACTCAAAACCGTCTGGCGAGACTATACTTGCGGTTTCAGACGTTACCCTCTTCAAACCATGAATATGAGAAGGACGCAAAAATTGGGCCAGGGATCACCCACAACTGAGCTCCAACACACGCACACACATCCACTCGCAAACACCTTGCCAGGGTGGTAAACGGGGGGGTTGCCCGTACTAAAAAGAGGGGAAGACACAACACGTGACCGCGAACATTCACCCCCATCCCACTCCTCTCTCTCTCTCCTCCCCCTCGTAGCGGCGAGATGTCGCTCGTGAACACCACGGTGGAGGAGCGCTTGAGTCGGCACGAAGACGTGCTGAAGAGCTACAAGGACAAGTTCGAGGAGCACAAGCGCTGGCTGCAGGGCCAGCGGGACCTCCCGAGCTTCGTCACGAAGGAGAGCGGCCGCGCGTGGGACGACAGCAGCGCCGGGTCCGATGAGTCGGCCGGAGACGACTGCGGCGTGAGTGGGCGGCAGGGGCAGCCGATCCACGACACGCTCCTCGAGATGGGCAAGCTCTACGAGCAGAAGAAGGAGGCCGCCCGCGAGGAGGCCATCCGCCGGGAGCTGAAGCACCTGCGCAAGACGCCCCGCATCTCCCGGCAAGGCGCAGCGAAGGTGTACGAAAAGCCGATCGAAGAGCGCTTCATGGAGCTCGAGGCGAAGCGCCGAAAGGACCTCGAAGACGCAGAACGTGGCCGCAAAGACGACGGTCCGCAGTACACGTTCACCCCCACAATCACGCGGAAAGGCCGGCAAGCCACGGTACGTACGAGTAGCTCGACCAAGGAGCTCAACGACCAGTGGAAGGACCGGCGCAACCAAAAACTCGAAGAGGCCCGGTCTCGCCAGGTCGTCGAAGCCCTCGCGGAGATGCAGCCCGGGCCGACCATCAACGAGCACTCCCAGCGGCTCATCGAGCGCCGCCGCCGCGACGACTCCGGCGTCGGCCGAGGGCCGCACTATAACCACGCGGACTCCCTCCTCGAAAGAGACCGCCTCTCGAAGCTCCACCTCTGGGAGAAGTACCAGCAAGAGCTCGCGGAGCAGCAACCGGGGAACCCGAAGATCACGCCCTTCGCCGCGTCGCTCGTCCGCGACGGGCCGGTCAGCGACAGGCTCTACGAGCAGTCGTTCGACAAGGAAGAGCGGAAAAACTACCTTTTGCTCCGGAAGATGGAGGCTGAGGGCAACGAGTGCTACCACACGCCGCGCATCACGTGGAACGCCGCGGTGCTGCGGCGGGATGTTCCGGTGGAGGACGATTTGCTCGACCGCCACGAGACGGCGAAGTCGAAGAAGGAGGAGCGCATGAAGCAGATCCTCGACCGCGAGCGCCACCTTCACCAGCCAGCCATCAACCCCGTTTCCGATGAGATTGCGAGCCGGCTGTGCCAGACGGCAAGGGAGCGGTTGTACGGGCCGAAGGCGGATTACTCCGCGCTGCAGCGGCCGGCCGACGACACGGCCTCGGCAGGCCCGCTGACGCCGCGGAACGGCAGCCGCCGCGCGCACTCGCAGACGACCGCCGACTTCCACGTGCGAGGTGAGCGCGGCCGCGAGATATCGAACAAGCGGCTCGACCTGCTGCGGGCCCAGCAGGAGCGGCAGCTGATGGCGGACTGCACGTTCCAGCCGAAGATCTGCCGGGCGCCGGTTGACGCGTCGAACCGCGCAGACTTCTTGAATCGGACGTCCCTCCGCCTCAAGCGGAAGGACGACAAGCTGAAGCAGGCGAGAAAAGAGCGAGACATACGGGAAGAGCAGGAGTGCCCCTTCCGACCGAACGTCGGCTACCGCCAGAACATCAACATCCACGAGGACCAGCAGCCCGTTGTTGGTCACGATGGGCGGGCCCTGGGGTACGGGGAGTTCGTCGAAAGGCACCGAATCGCGCGGAAAATGCAGCAGAAGCGCGACGAGACGAGCGTGACGGGGAGGAACTGGAAGAACGAGGTCACGGTGCCGCGGGAGTTCCAGCTCGGCCGGAAGGAGCGCCGCGTCAAGAGCCTGCAGAAGCCGCTGTCACCGCCGCAGATGGGGCCCGGCGGCGACGACGACGACGACGAAGACGGCGGCGGGGGGCAGCTGTACGACGACGATCGGGGGTACCCAGCCTTCGACCACCGGCACTACGACCCGCCGACGCAGCTTAACCACACGGAACCGGTGTCTTACCCGCCGGCGGACGCGGGGCCGTACGACGCCGCCGCCGGCCCGCCGCCGCCCGCCAGCGGCCTCCCGCAGCAGGGCCTGTTCAGCGCCGGGTCCGACGCCCTCCGCAAGCAGCGGCAGGACCTGCAGTACTACAACGACGACTACAACGAGGGTATGCGCACCAACACTCCTCCCCCCCCCCCCCTTTCCTGAACAATCCTTCACTAAATCCGCGGTTAAATAACCTGGCCTCAGTGGTGCAAGCACCACGCGCTCTTCAAACCCATGAAACATTTTCCCCCCGTTGAGACCTGCCGGCCCTAAAACGGCACAGGACTGGTTCTCCATTGACAAACGCCTTGCTTAAGCTCGGCACCCGGTTGCTTTGGCAACCTGTCGCTTTTGTAACGCCACAAACTTCGTTTCCCGAGACGTTACCATACGGCCCAACCCCCGAACACCAAGAGAGGTACAGTTTGGAAGGGACTGCATGTCAAAGCAGGAACAGGCATATGGAAACGCTCAGAACCGAGAAAGAACAAAAAAAGAAGAATACTACGCACCAAACCCACCACCCTCCCCAACCCGGGCTTCCTTTTTACCCCTGCAAACCCGCTACGGGAGTATCTGGCAACCGCTGCTTAACTGTACTTTATTGGTGTCACGGGATAAGCCGGCAGCCGCTGCTTAACGGTAGCCGCTGCTTATCGGCAAAGGAAGCACACCAAGAGAGCACAGAAAGAAACGACAAGAGGAGAAGAGAACCAGACGGAGAGAAAACACGTCAGAAAACCGGGCCCGACAGCAATGGAGGAGATACAGCAGTATCTCGCAAAGGCACAGCTCCTCGCGGAGACAGCCGAAGACGAAGCGCAGTACTGCACTGTGTTTGGGATCGTCAAGATCCTACTGATCCTGTCAGAAAGGATGGGACGAAAACATCCCACGGTAAGGGCAGAGAAGGCGCCGAAGAAGGAAGCGAAAGCGGAAGTGAAGGCCGAACCGCGAAAGACGCAGGCCAACTGGAAGGCGGACGCACCGGCAGTGCGGCGAGAAGGCGCGTGGACGACGGTGCCGCCGAAAGGAGGCCCGAAGAGCGCAGAGGCGAAGCCGAAGCAGGAGATGAAGAGCGGCTGGCTGAAGGTCGCGACCGCCGGGAAGGAAGCGCGGCGAACGACGACTGCAGATTGTGGTAAGAAGCCCGATGGCGAGAAGAAGCCCGTTAGCAGAGGAAAACCTGCTCTCAGAGCGAAGGATTGGGAGCTACCGCTGATCGATGCGAAGCTGCTCCTCGACGAATCCGAGAAGAAGGCGAAGCCAGAAGGCGTAATCGAAGCAACGATGGGCGAAGGGAGGCGCGTGCTCCAGTACGCCGACGAGCTGACGCAACTGGAGACGGAAGGGGTACGTTTGGTGATCGTCACCCCGCGATCCATAGCCGAAGACTCGACGCGCGAGCTAGTGTTCCGGGAAGACGGGTCAGTGGAGTACGCGCACGTGACACTGCGCGGAGCCAAAACGGCGAAGCCATCTGGAGGACAGGTGACGCTGGATGGGGACGCCTCGGCAACACGCGTGCTCGTGTTCACGGCACTCCATCGCGAACTGACAGACGAGAAGGTCGAGATTCTGCGGAGTGAGACGAAGGGGGCCGGGGCCACCGACACGCTGTG
Organism: Diplonema papillatum; assembly: GCA_030068145.1. Taxonomy (NCBI): domain Eukaryota; phylum Euglenozoa; class Diplonemea; order Diplonemida; family Diplonemidae; genus Diplonema; species Diplonema papillatum. The sequence goes on along the minus strand of JAPJBO010001173.1, from coordinate 20,204 downwards.
CGCGAGATCGGCAAAGGGGGCAGCCGTCACCATCGAGAGGCGACACCGTTGGCGCCACGCTAGGATGTCCGATCGTAGCACGTGCATGGTCCGGGTGCCGCAAGCACACGCAGCCAGCCTCCTCGGGGCAAGCGGACACGAAGGGCTGTTCTGGTCGGCTCCGAGGTTCGTAGAAGGTGGGGAGTCCCACAAAGTTCAATGGCTTGCAGAGGACGCGACCTTGGAAGAGGCCCTGGCTCTTACAGCCTTACCGGGGACACACGGTCTGGTGCCGGCGAGAGCACGATTGGGTGTACGTTACAGCGCGGAAGGGGAGCAGCTCGAGGCGTTGCGAGAGGCGGCAGGCATGCTGCTCGCTCCGGAGCTGCCGGACGAAGGAGTTGCGTACGGCCGTGCAACAACAACTCGGCAAGTGCCTCCCTGGCGACTTCAAGTCGAAAACGACAGCCTTGTCGTTCATAGGCCTGAGCAGCGTACCCGGCTTCCAGCCCCGGCCCCGCCACCGCATGCCCGAAACCGGGCCGACCATCATGCAGCAGGTGAAAACCGGCTACGGCACAGCGCCGGCGTACCCGCCCGAGCGGACGGACAGAGCGCGGCGATGGGTAATCCCCAGAGCGCCACTGGCCAACCCGGATCCCCTGCACCTCCCACACGCAGTGCCGGAGGCGACGAAGAATGCCCCCAAGTGCGCTACCCATCACAAAGGGAAGTGCGCAGTCTGTCGCGCACTCGGACACCACCACGGCCCTACGGTGGAGGCATGTTGCCGACACCACCACGCCGACAACGACGGCTTACCTCCGGCGGTCTGCGACCGGCACCGCATGACGAGATGCGTGGAGTGCAACACGCCAACAGCGTGCTGCAAGGCCGGCCACCATGACTGCCGCGAACACGCCCGCGGTCCGTGTGACGACTGCCGCGGCTTACCGACGCTAGCGGAACGGCGGCCGTCAGCCTGCTGCAAAAAGGGCCACCACGTGCCAGCGCCCCCGAAGCCAGCCCCCGCTAAGCCGAAGCCAACAACGCCGCGGAAGAAGGGCCGACAGAAGCCGACGACACCACCGCGCATGAAGAGGACGCGTCAAGCGTCCCCAAAGGCGGCCAAGATGGCGAAAAAGCACGCTCCGACCGAGCCGGCCCGAGCGACACCACCAAGGAAGGGGCAGAAAAGAGCCCGACTCCCGACACCACCGAATGACCCGGCGGGAAAACCCGGAAAAGAGCACGCGGCGCGAAAGCGCAACATTTCGAGAATGGAGCTGGATATCACCAGCCCTGCCACCTCGACTTCATCCTCATCCATGTCAGGATCGCCCCCTCGAGCGACTGCTTCGGCAGGACAGCCGGCGCGAAAGCGCAACAAACGAAGAATGGAGCTGGATATCACCAGCCTATTATCACCGTCCTCGTCCGCTTTGAGATCGTCCTCGGACGACGTATTCAAATAACCCTAGCCTATGACAAATGCAAGCTTACCCCTGTGGTACCTGCATTTCAAGTTCACACTGCTTAACACTTTTAAGTACATGTGGTTCATGTACTTAAAAGAACTCAATGCTTAACAACCAACGATTTAAAAGCTACAGTTTCTGTACTTTATTGGCTGCTCACGCGGCCGGTAAAGTGCGCCCGGAATTCATCCAGGACAAACACCCTCCATAACACAACAGCGGTACCCATCCGCGAAAAGAACGCGGGCTACCCGTACCTCCGTCAAAATGGACAGGATTAACGCCCTGATCCAGGAAGCGCGCGGGATGGCGGAACGCGCCAACCGCGACCAGCTGGATGCCGTTTTCGGCATCCTCGACGTCGCCACGACGCTGCTCCGGCGTCAGATCGAGGCGAACAGCGGGGAGCCGGCGCAACAACGGCCGCCACTGCAGCAACAGCAGCAACCGAAGCAGCAGCAGCAGCAACCGAGGCAGCAGCAGCAGCCGAGGCAGCAGCGGCAGCAACCGAAGCAGCAGCAACCGCAGCAGCAACCGCAACCGCAACAGCAGCAGCAACAGCAACGGCAAACGCAGCAGCGCCGCCCGCAGGGGCAGCAACAACCGCAACCGCAACAGCAACAGCAACAGCAAACGCAGCAGCGCCGCCCGCAGGAGCAGCAACAACCGCAACCGCAACAGCAACAGCAACAGCAAACGCAGCAGCGCCGCCCGCAGGAGCAGCAACAACCACAACAGCGGCCCCGGCAGGGGTACGCGCCCACCTGGGCAGAAGTGACCAGGCGGCCCCCGCCACCCGGTAAAATCGACGCCGCCGACTGGGACGCGCCGGTACTCCCCTCCCCCGACTTCGAAGCTGTCGAAGCTGGCCTCTGGGTCGCCCCGAGCGCCGCCGCAGCCGAAGAAGCGAAGGGTCCCGCAGCAGATGCGGTGGACGTCGCAGAGCGCGACGGGAAGCGGGTGCGCCTCGGCGTGCTGTGCCGGGAGGCCTTCGACGACGCACGCCGGGGCCCAGTGCTGCTGGAAGGCGGGCGGGTACAGGATATGTACCTGTGGGCGGGCGGCGGGCCGGTATGCCAGCGGGGCCAGGTGAAGGTCCAGAAGATGCCCGTCAGCGCGGTGAAGCCGAACGCCGCGACGACGGTACTGGCCTTCGTCGTGGCCAGGAAGCACGCCTCGCCGGAGACCTGGGAGTGCGTCGAGAGGGACCCGCGCACGGCCCTGACTCGCCTGTGCCGGAGGGCTGTCAAGACGGCCCTGAAGACGGAGGTCCGCGTCCCCGACGACGCCATGTGGGGCGTGTCGTCGCAGCAGGGGAGGCGCGAGCTGGTCGTGCGGGTGCCCCGCGCGCAGGCCGAAGCGATCCTGGCCAGCTCCGGCCGGGACGGCGGATTCTGGCGGTCGACGGAGAAGGCCTGCCGGGACGCCATGCCGGTGGTCGCCCTGCAAAAGGGGGTCACGAGGGCGGTCGCGCTGGCGGTAGCTGAGCGGGCAGGCGCGGCGGCAGCCGGTCTCGTGCTCACGGGCAGCCGCCTCCTCGTGCGCGCACGCAGCGGCGCTGTGCTGGAGGAGGTGCGTGCGGCGGCCGCCGAACACGCTGCTGCCCCCCTCGAGTCGAAGCCGCGCTTCCTCGTGGTGGGTGCGACGCCGCGGGAGCACGAGGCGGACGTCGAGTACGTCCTGCGGGAGGCCGGCTGGCAGGTCGACGTCGCCACGTCGTTCCTGCGAAGTGGGGCCCGGGTTTGCGTGGTGACGTCGGCGGCCGACCCTCCCTTCAGGGTGCTGCAGCGGGAGGGGGCACCCGACCTCCGGGTAAACCCGTACGACGGAGGTGAGCTGCCGAGGGAGCGGCGCAGGCGGCTCGCTGCCGCCCCCAGCGGGAAGCGGCGGATGCGGCTGCCGGCGGCGGAGGTGGACGAGCTACCGCAGCCGGCGGCCCCGCCAGCGGACGCGGCCGGACAGAAGAAGAGGAAGACGCCGGAGCCGGCAGCGGACGGGCCGGAACCCGCTGGGGACGATGTCCCAATGGACGGTGCAGAGGCGGGCGGGCACGTCCACGCCTTCGGGAGCCCGGCGAAGGCCACCGCCGGTTTCTCCTGCGCCCTATGCGGGAAGAAGAAGGCGAAGGGCCAGATCCGCACGACATGCGAGGGCTGCAACGTCGGCGCGTGCAAGGCGTGTGCGGGTTGACTGCCACCGCGACCCGTCCCCGGCGCCAGTTGTGGCCCCGCCAGGCCGGTGCAGGCCGCCCAGCGCGTGAGTCCCAGCACGCAGTTCGACGATGGAGCAGGCGAAGGTGGTGGCGATCCCTCTTCTTCTTCTTCTTCTTTTTGCCCCCCTCTCTCCCACAATGCGCCAGGCCTCATTAGCCCGGGAAATTTACCCGCAGCGCACAAACAATCCCCCCACAAAGGCCAGCGTGCCTGCGGGGGGGGCCCTGTCAGGGTGGAGGGAGCAATCCCCGGACTAAGCTTCCAGACGATCCCTCGGGATCTTCTGGACAGACTGAGCCGAGTACCCGAGCTTGGGCCGAAAGCCACTTGGAGGAGGCTGGGGGGAGAACAAAGCAGAGAGACCCAGCAGTGGGGACACGCCTACCGACAGGGCGGACCCCCGGTCAGACTGGAACGGGGTATCCCCGAGGGGCCCCTGAAAGAAGCGGCGGATCTCATACGTGACCGTCTCGGGTGGGAACCGGACCAGTTGCTGGCCAACTGGTACCGGAGGGGAGTGGGGATCAACCCCCACAAAGACCAGAGAGAACTGGGTCCGAGGGTAGCGACCATATCGCTCTTGAGCGACACGGTCATGGAGTGGGAGAGGGGGAGCCGGAGAGTGAGAACCCCCCTGCCGGTCGGCACACTGTGCCACATGGAAGGCGAGGCCAGGAGCCTGTGGACACACGGGATTCGTCCCGATGATGTCGCACGCGACCGGGTCTCGCTCACCTACAGGGCCGTGCGCGAGGCCGCCTCCCAACGTTTGCAAGGCCGGGACACCCCGCAAGAAACTCCCCCCATGCCCCCCCCGCCCCGCCCTCAGGCGTCCTCCCCACCCCCCCAGCAACAGTTCAGCCCCGCGCCACGTACTGACTTGTGTAATCGCCAAAGAACTCTTATATCTATTAAGGAAACTACTAGACAGCAGCTGTTAAGCGCTGGAGACATCGAACAGAACCCGGGCCCCGGCCGCACGGAGATGAAGTTCGCGACGTTGAACGTAACTAGCTTACTTCAATATCTCCCAGCGGCCGACGCGGTGGAAGCGGATCTTCTCTGCTGCCAGGAGGTGACACTCCTTCCGTGCAAACGGGCGCAGGCGGAGGAATACCTGCGGAAATGGTGCTGCCACTGGGGCCTGCCGCCTCCCGGAAGACTCTGTAGAAACTCCGGTAGTCGCTCGACGGTGAACGCCGCGAACGGGGGGCTCTCCACTCTAGTACTGAGACCGATACCTGCGTACGATACGATGACGGCGCTCTCGCACGCAGCAATACGGTCCCCGGACCGAGTGAGCCATACGGTAGTAGCAACAGGGGCCGGCAACACGTTCGTGCACGTGTTCAATGTCTACTGCCCTTCCGGAAACGGGAGGGCGGAGAGCGAGGAGCGTGAGGACATGCTGGAGAAGATCCTCTTCGCAGCGGCAGATAGCCTCGGTGACGTCCCCATAATGGTGATGGGTGACCTGAACACGGAAGAAGACCGGTCCCCTGTGCTGCGGAAGGCACTAAGGAACGGATGGTCCGACGCAGCGGAACTGCACCATGCGCGTACCGGTGACACACCGCCACCACCGACCTTTACCAGCGCCCGGACGACAGGCACGAGGATCGACCGCATACTCCTCAACCGAATAACGACGGGAGCTTTCCGTCAATGCGTCACCACCGCGGTGAACGTACCGGGACACCGGCTCGTGACAATGACCCTGGACATTGCGGCGCTGCGCCAAATCGTGTGGCGATTTAAAGTACCGCGGGAAATCCCTACCGAGGGGGGACCCAAGTGGGGCCTCTCGGACACAGAAGCTAACAGGGAAGCCGTACAGAGACTGACCAACTCCGATTTCGCAGAACGGCTGGCAGCACAGCGAGTGGAAGAGGCCTGGCTCGAGTGGTCACGAGTCAGTGAGCAGTACTTGCAGGATGCCTTCGGAATCCCTGCGGAAGAAAGGGGAAGGAGTACCGGCCGGGGGATAAAGACGTCGCCTAAGAGAGTCTGTATCACGGCAAGCACTGCGAGCGACGGGTCGGGGGCGGCGAACAGCAGACAGCTACGGCTCCGGAAGGCCATCCACAGGATGGAACGCATCTGCAGCTACCTTGCGCAGCGACGCGGGCCGGAGGCAGTTCCGCATGAAGTATCCCGTTGCTGGCAGAACAGCAGACGGCTGGCACAGGCGTGCATGAAAGGTGGCCAAGGGACAGAAGGATTCCCGGATCATGAGGAGGCGAAGCAGCTTCTCACGGCATTGCGGGAAGAGACGAGTAGGCTCGGAAGGGAAGGATCGGCGGCCAGGTTTACGAAGTACCGAGACAAGCTGAACGAGAGGGCCGATGCGAGCAGACGATGTCTGACAACCATCTGCGCCGGACGCGCTGAGCCGTCGGGGGTGTTGCGAACGGGGGCGGGAGTGACTGCAAATGTTGACGAGATGGACGAGGCGCTGAACACTGCGTGGGACCCTATCCTGCGTAAGTACAAGGACGGGCCAGAGCCGGAGTACGAGCCGTTTCGGGATCGGTTCCAGGATCACATCGGCCCACACTTGATGGAAGCCGGAACAATCACGGGGGAGGAGCTGCGAATTCTGCTGAGGAAGAAGCCGAAGAAAAGCGCGTCAGGGGTGGATGGCTGGCGCATGGCTGAACTGCGGGAGTTGCCGCTCCCCCTGCTGAATGCACTTGCAGACGTCATGAACCTGGTCGAAGCGACTGGGGACTGGCCGGCAAGCATGACAACTGCGCTGGTGTCGATGGTGCCGAAAGATGAGAGCCAAGACCCGCTGCACACGAGGCCGATAACCGTCACGTCCGCCGTGTACCGCTTGTGGGCCTGCCGCAGGCTTGCGGACATTGTCCTGTGGCAGGAGGGGTGGATCGAAGAAGGACAGAAAGGCTTTCGGCCGGGCCACCGGATCGAGGACGTCTTGATGGAGATAGGGCTCGAGGTGGAGGACGCCTTGCTGGACGGAGAGCCGCTCTACGGAGTGGCGCTGGACTTCCGGAAGTGTTTCGACATGGTCCCGCGAGAGGTAGTGCTACGCCTGGCTGAGGACTTAGGACTGCACGGTCGGGTTCTCAAGCCGCTGAGGGCGATTTACAGTCTGCTCGCAAGACGCTTCAAGTTGCCGCTAGGGGTGGGCAGGGAGTTTAGTGTGACCAACGGTATCCTTCAAGGGTGCCCTGTGTCCGTCATACTCATCAATGCCCTGCTGTCGGTAGTGATGAAAGCGGTCAAAAAAGAAGCTGAGGGTGTGAGTCCTAAGTCGTACGCGGATGATGCCACACTACTGTCCAGGCTGTCGGAGGCCGCACTGCAAAAGGGAGTCGACATTGTTGACGAGTTCTGCACACTCACCGGAATGCAGCTAAACCTCGAGAAGACCATCGCATTCTCGACGAGGCAGAGGCACCAGTCGACGCTCAGACTCCGAAGCGGAAATGCGCTGCTGCGATTTAGCAAGTCCGTCACGTGTCTGGGGGCCCTAGTCTCAACGGCGAAGAACAGAAAGGAGAGGTCCGACTCTAAGAGGGTAGAGAGGGCGGCGGCCCTAGCGGAGGGCCTCCGCCACGCGCCATTCCGGTACGAAAAGCGGGTCCGTATTGTGCAGTCGAATGTGTTGCCGGCAGCGCTATCGGGCTGCTCCTTCGCGCCGGTGTCAAAGGTGGCGATGAAGCGGTTGACGACGTCGGTGATGGGTCTGATCTGGGGTGGAGCAAACCCGAAGCGCGCGAGAGAAATGGTCCTGAACTTCCAGGAGAAGGGCCACCTGACGGACCCCGGTACGTGTTTAGCGTACCGGGTGACGACGGCGTTCTACGCGGCGTGCGAGAGGCTGCCGCGACTGCTACCTCTGATGGAGAGTATCCGGGGGCGGTACGCCGAGGGGGACCAACCCCTCGGCCCAGTCGGGCTGGCGATGAGGAGCATGGAGGAGTGTGGACACATATGGGAGCCTGGGCCCCTATCTCGCACGCTACGACGGAATGGTGCAGTGTTCGACCCGCTGGCCTCGTCGCCCTCGAAGAGGGGGCACGAAGTGAGGGCGGACCTGAGAACGAGGACGTGGGCCCGACTGATGGCGAGAAGGCCAGGATATCAGGGGCTGGAAAGAGCCGACTTGGAGCGCACGAATGCGTTCTGGAAGACGAGGGAATGTTCCGCGCACACGGCGAAGCTAATTCGAGTTGCGATTGCGGGGGGTGTGAACACGGCGGAGTTCACGTCGCGGATGAGGCAGGCTGGAGCTGAGCCGCAGGCGCCCAGCTGCAAGCACTGTGGGAGCGGCGTGACGGAGAACGAACAGCATATCTACTGGGACTGCGACGCATACTCACACATTCGCCGGCGGGAAGCACACGCCGGGCTGATGGCGGCCAACCGAACCGAGTGGCCCCGATGCACGCTGGAACATGGTGTGGTTGTACCGGGGAACGCCCACTTATCGAGGCGGCTCCAGGAGATGATGGCTGAAATCCTTGCGGAACGTGCAGGGCTCGAAGCACGTGGCTGGGTAGCCAGGAACCCCACGACCCCCTGGTCGAGAGCGGATGCGATGCCTGCCGAGAAATTTGACCACCCCTTTGCGCGGATTGCCCCGGCATGGACGTGGGAGCGAAACAAGACCTGGGGACTACCGACGTTTTATGCGTTGGTAGCGTGGCTGTCTGACATGCAGTGGACCGAGAGCGGGCAGGCGTCAATGCTAGAGCTTGCGATCGACTTTGAACTCTTCTCGGGCCTCAGCATGCCGCTGCACGGGAATGCGCCGAAGGGGGTGAGAGAACGGGGAAACGTCCTGCGCTGCATGATGAGCGCGTTGGACAAGCTGGCGGCACAGCAAGGGCTGGGAAGCTGCATGAGAGGGGAGAGGGTGTGCCCGACGACGTCGCTGTCGTTCATGGGCATCTCGGGGATATCGGGTGTACGGCCCAGGCCACGCTTTCGCGAGGCACACACGGGGACGATACTTGAGGAACAAGTGAAAGGAAGCGATGTAGGGACGCAGTGCCCGGCGTACCCTGACTGGACGATCGGGAGAGCGGCGAGGTGGGCCCTGCCTGCCCCACCACAACTGCACCCAGACCCCGTGCATATGCCGGGTGTCGATATAGAGAAGGCACTCGTCACGTGCGCGACCCATCACAAAGGGAAGTGTGAGGCGTGCAGAGCACTCGTCCGAAGGGACGTGCCCACGGTAGAGATGTGCTGCCGGCACCATCACCACGCGAACGATGGGCAGCCGATCGCGGTGTGCACAGAGCACAGCACGACGAAGTGCGGCGAGTGCAAGACGGCGGCGGCGTGTTGCCGCAGCGGGCATCATGCCTGCCGCACGCATGGCAGAGGAACCTGCCAAGAGTGCAAGAGGCTCCCTACGCTGACGCAGAGGCGACCGGCGGCATGTTGCCGCCGCGGCCACCACCAGTCCAACGAACCGAACGTCCCGTCAACCCCCGGACGCAACAAGAAGAAGAGGCCCTCCTCACCCACCCAGGTGGGCGTACAACGGGGAACGCCAGTTGGAAAGCGAGCGGCGCAAGCGCCGCCCGCGGCAACGAAAAAGGAGACGGCGACGACCGGACGGGCGACCAAAAGGCCGCCACCAACGCCAGGAACCAGCGAACGACCAGCGCTGAAGAAAAGGGTGCTAGGCACCCCGAAGGAAGGCCCGATCGCCGGCCGCAAGCGGAAGAAGACGAAGGCGACCACCCCCGACTCAGGGGTGCATCGAAGGAAGAAGAAGGTACCGAGGGCAAGCAGCTCTCAGAAACGACCGGGGACCACGGGCACACCAATGCCCTCGAAAGTGAAAAACGGACACACGTGCCCGCCCTCGTACTCGCCGACTCAGTCTCTGGAATCGCAAGAAAGCCAAACCCCGCTAGCTCCACAAATGCTCGACCTTGACGACGCAATGGCAGGTGACGACGTCATCCGATAACCTGACTTTCAAGGCAGTGCATGTTAATCCACGTGGTTCATGTACTTAAAAGAACTCAATGCTTAACAGTGCTCACGTGGGCGGTGTCTTCGGACAGCACCTCGTGATGTTCGCATCACAAAACAAAGAAGACAGTGAAATGGTCGTTACCTGGTCGGGTTTCGCTCGCGACCGTTTCCTGAACAATCCTTCACTAAATCCGCGGTTAAATAACCTGGCCTCAGTGGTGCAAGCACCACGCGCTCTTCAAACCCAAGAAACATTTTCCCCCCTCGACCTTGGCTGTAGCGCGGCGTTTCTTGTGGCTGCCGAGTCGCTGCGACTTTGTCGCCACCTTTGTCTCATGAGGCAATGCTCCCAAAATCCAAACCTGAAACGGTAGCATACCCAGTTTCACTGGAGTGCCCGTTCCCGGCGAGCTACGAGGGAACGAACCTGTACGAGTGCCAACGCTACTCTTTCTATAGCGTGCACATACGGTATAAGCCGGTAGCCGCTGCTTAACGGTGCAGTGCATGCTAATCCATGTGGTTCATGTACTTAAAAGAACTCAATGCTTAACGGAACCGCAAGAAAGCCCAGCGCCCCTGGCGCCACAAGTACTCGACCTTGACGACGCAATGACAGGTGACGACGTCATAAAGTAACCTTAAGCGGCGACACAGTGCGTGCTAATCCATGTGGTTCATGTACTTAAAAGAACTCAATGCTTAACGGCTTATCACGTGGGTGGCCCTGAGATTACCCCATCAGGTGACACCACTTTATCTTTAGCCATACTTCAACTCTCTTTGATGCGCGATCCGCAGAGCCTCTCCTCCTTGTGTTCTCACCGTACCCCGCTGGTTCAGCTTTTGATATAGGGTCTGACTGGGCCGCCCGTCAGCACTCCGCCCCACAGTGTTGCCGTGCCAGGGCAGCTAGGCAGGGCCACCTGCACCCCGGACTTCAGCAGCCATATACTAAGTCAATGCGGGAGTGAAAAAGTGCGGGAGTGGCCAGCCCCGCATTCCGGGAGTGCCACTCCCGCATTGAGGGGGTCCCACTCTCATTGAGGGGCCCGACTTCCTCATTGAGGTGTCCCACTCCCTCATTGAGGGAGTGCCACTCCCGAGTGGCACTCCCTCATTGAAGGAGTGCCACTCCCGAGTGGCACTCCCTCATTGAGGGGGTCTGACTCCCGCATTGAGGGGGTCTGACTCCCTTATTGAGCCCGCATTGAGGAGTGAGACCGACCGCACAAACGACCGCAAAACCCCTCCCGCAATCCGGAGTCCGGGGTGTACATGGTGAGGTCCAGCCTCAGAAGCTGAGTTTAGAGAGGGGTGTGCCCGAGTCACACCCGAACAGCGGGTGTGCTGCAATCAGAACGCGTGCAAATCCACACCCCCAGTAAGGCCACCGGATCCAACCATTTAAGCCATGCATAGAAACACACTCCCGCGTACTGAACCACACACTCTCACACTCACACAGGGGCCCTCGAACCGCCTCAGGTTCCTACGACTGCGTGGGGCACGCCCTACCCCATGTGGGAGCAACCGAATGAAGCATTCCGCGCGTGATGCGGAAAATAGCCGCTTCGATGTCGTCATCGGACAGCGACACAGGGAAGGTCAAGCAGGCCGCCGGGTGATCGCCGCAAGCAGTTTAGTAAGGGATTGCATCGGTACTATCGTCCCTCGGGACTACTGGCAGGCCTTCAACTACCCTGAGCAGCGCACTGTGCACGCCGTGCTTGCGCACGTGGACGGGGACCACCGCGAGGAGGTTGGCAACTCCGATTTAGATCCCCAACCGCCGGGTGATCGCCGCAAGCAGTTTAGTAAGGGATTGCATCGGTACTATCGTCCCTCGGGACTACCTGCAGGCCTTCAACTACCCTGAGCAGCGCACTGTGCACGTGTTGCCATTAGGCTTGCACACGTGGACGGGGACCACCACGAGGAGGTTGGCAACTCCGATTTAGATCCCCAACCGCCTGGTGTTCGCCGCAAGCAGTTCAGTAAGGGATTGCATCGGTACTATCGTCCCTCGGGACCAGGGCTTACGCTCCACGTGTGGAACGTGTGGATTTCCACACGTTAATTCTTTTTGGATTTTGTTCCCCCACGTGTGGATCCACAGGTACCACATGTGGATTTTGATTTATTGGTCCACATGCAGGGGAGTCTAGGCCCACTAGTGGTCAAGGCCGCACAGCCAGGTGTCGCCAAGTCCAGTAGCCACCTAGCGACGCTATGTTCTTTTGCCGTCGCACATGAGGGGAAAGGGGTTTTCCCCCCTCGAACCTTAAGCGCCCACATGTGGACCACACGTATTTTCTCTGAGACCGAAAACGGAGCGTAAGCCCTGCTCGGGACTACTGGCAGACCTTCAACTACCCTGAGCAGCGCACTGTGCACGCGTTGCCATTAGCCGTGCTTGCGCACGTGGACGGGGACCACCGCGAGGAGGTTGGCAACTCCGATTTAGATCCCCAACCGCCGGGTGTTCGCCGCAAGCAGTTATCTCGGCGGATGATGATCAAGGGCCCGCACGGGAGAAGAAGTAGCAGACACATGCGGACAACCCGCCACGAATCGCACACGGGGGTTTAGCATGCAGGGTCAAAACCTTGTGTCTTTTTGGAAATGACCGAAGTTTTTTTTTTCGGGAAAAAAATTGGGGTTTTTGAATTTTAAGTTTTGGAACAAAAACTGCGGTAATTTTTGAGGAAGTTGAGCAATTTTTTTTTTTTCCAAATTTTTTTTTGGGGGCCATCGGCCCCGCGGGAGCGTTTTAAAAAGACACAAGGTTTTGACCCTGCATGTTAGACCGTCGCGAGACAGGTTGGTTTCACCCTGTTGATGGAGAGGGTGCCCATCGGTTCCGACAGCAATACTGAGCCGGTCCGTCCCTACCTCTTGAAACTGCATCGAAGTGCCTGCCGCTGTTTATCACAGTGCATCACGGTCCACCACGGTCTATCAGGTCCATCTCTAGTCCCTAGAGCTGCATCGAATTGCCCGGTGCTGTATTCTTCGGTCTATCACGGTCTATCAAGAGGGGATTGGACCGGCTCAAATACGCTGGTAGTACGAGAGGAACTCGCGTTGTCTGGTCCCTGGAATCTACGGTTGTTCGATCGGACAGCGCCGTGGTGCTACCACGTATTGAGGCTGAACGCCGTCTCAGTCCAGAGGAAATCGCGAGGCACTCAGGGCGCTGTTCAGGCCAAAGGCTCCTCCCATCTCCAACAGACCGACATACGTTCCATCTTGCGTAAGGGCTCTTTTGCTCCGACAGCAATACGCTGGTAGTACGAGAGGAACTCGCGTTTTCTAGTCCCTGGAATCTACGGTTGTTCGATCGGACAGCGCCGTGGTGCTACCGCATATTGAGGCTGAACGCGGTCTCAGTCCAGAGGAAATCGCGAGGTACTCAGGGCGCTGTTCAGGCCAAAGGCTCCTCCCATCTCCAACAGACCGACATACGTTCCGTCTTGCGTAAGGGCTCTTTTGCTCTACTGTCCACAACCGCACAATCTCTGCACGGGTTGCAGTTGAGGAAGCGACCTGAACATACGAACGAGTACTCAGTCCCCTGCACGGTCGCACTAAAATTCAGCGAGCTGAATATGCGAACGAGTGCTCAGTCCCTTGCACGGCCGCAGTTAAATTCAGCGAGCTGAATATGCGAACGAGTGCTCAGTCCCTTGCACGGCCGCAGTTAAATTCAGCGAGCTGAATATGCGAACGAGTGCTCAGTCCCTTGCACGGCCGCAGTTAAATTCAGCGAGCTGAATATGCGAACGAGTGCTCAGTCCCTTGCACGGCCGCAGTTAAATTCAGCGAGCTGAATATGCGAACGAGTGCTCAGTCCCTTGCACGGCCGCAGTTAAATTCAGCGAGCTGAATATGCGAACGAGTGCTCAGTCCCTTGCACGGCCGCAGTTAAATTCAGCGAGCTGAATATACAAACATTTGATCCTGAGATATATATATGCTCAGGATGTTTTCATCCTTTGCACGCCGCAACAACAACTTGCCGCCAATCCGGATCCACCACAGTTTCCAAGTTCCATTGGGGCAAGAAAGTGGGGGGGGTTTAAGTCTCACCATGGGCCACACGTCCTGCTGTTTGAGATGAACCGGCACTCGTTGGGCTAGCCTGACACGAAGCTGTCGAGGAGGGGGGAGGGGAACACACATACGTGCATGCGCCTCAGACTTCAGCAGCCCTATACTAAGTCAACGCGGGAGTGAAAAAGTGCGAGTGGCCACTCCCGCATTGAGGGAGTGCCACTCCCTCATCGGGGTGTCGTAGCACCCCGGGAACAGAGTTCTCAGGCATGCTCCGGATTAAAATCATCTTTGGTTGACCAAATTAGAGGCGGGGATGGTGGGTGAATGGGCTGCAACAGCTTTCCCCTGTGGCACCGTACTGTACCGCTAGGGGCACCACGAGGGCCTAGACCCTGTGGGCTTAGGCTCGTTATCCAGGGCATCCTATTGCTCCGCATTGAGGGAGGGAGGCCGACCGCACAAACGACCGCAAAACCACTCCCGCACCCCGGAAGGGAGGGGTGTCCACACAGCAACTTCTTCATCTTCTGAACAGCCCCACCTCTCCTCCTTCTCTTAGAGAACGACCCTTTTTTCTGCCCCATCAAAAGCAATCGAAAAGAAAACAAAAGAGCGTTTTGCCACCTTGCGCGGTGGCACGGGATGTTTGGCAGCCGCTGCTCAGTGCTAAACAGTACTGTACTTAAAAGAACTCAATGCTCGACCTTGACGACGCAACGGCAGGTGACGACGTCATCCGATAACCTGGTTGTCGAGGCAGTGCATGCTAATCCATGTGGTTCATGTACTTAAAAGAACTCAATGCTAAACAAACATAACGTGGGCGGCGCCGAAGCTTTACCAGCTTCGGCTGACACCATTTGCGCACTTAACCATGGTTAAGAAGACGACTGAAAGCACAGACACAAAGATAGCTCAAAGCATTTGCAAATTAACACGAAAAACCTCTAGGCAAAAACCCGTTTTCACACTTCTTCTTCACCGGCGCCTTTTATTGATATTCCCTCTGCCGCACCCTTTCCCGCCCTCCACGACCCCCTCCTTCATGTTTGCTTTCTTGTTAGTACCCAGCGCTAGAGGGAACCGCCCCCCATCCCCGCCCCACTTCTTTTCTTGTTAGTACCAGGCATTAGAGGAACGAACACGGCAATTCGAACCCTTCAAGAACTTTGGAAGCAACCAGCATCAAAAAGCGACAATCTATCGATTTCCGTACCTGAAAATGACACGGGGTGTGAGTGGTTTCCGACCACCTGCTGCTTTCCAGCTCTCGAAAGGTTAATCCGAAGGCCACACCGTTTCCGTTATTTTAGAGACCCCCGAGACAGCAGGCATATCCGGTTGCTTCTCTCTCGTTGATCTGCTGCGAAAAAAAGCACCTCCTTCTCTTCGGCACCCAGCAGATCTTCGTTTTATTGTACCCCGACCCGATCTTTCAGCTTTCTCCGATCCTTCTGTCTTTCGTGCTCGGCACTATTCTTTGCTCCACGTGCTGCGAACAATGAATTCCCACTACTCTTGTTGTCGTTTTACTTGTCCCTATGGGAATGACGGCAGCTGTCCCCCTTGTGTAGGATCCCCCACAAAAGGGACCCTACTACACGAAGAAAGTGCAGCTTTCCAGGGTAGTGAACCCCCCGCGTGAAGCGTTTCAAGGGTCATCTCTTCCTACAAAAAGAGAGATCACCCGGGGGGCCTATGGCCCATGGTCACCAGGATCGTCAGTGTGTCACCACTTCAGACCACTTGGGTTGCGAAATGTTCACGCATTCCCTTTCGGCAATCCCTGCACGGGTTAGGTCAGACCACTTGGGTTGCGGAATGTTCACGCATTCCCTTCGGCAATCCCTGCACGGGTTAGGGTCTATCCGTAGCTTACCCGGTATTCGTTTCAATGCGGATAGCAAGGCGCAGGCAAGCGTATCTTTGGCGCGGCTGATCAGAATTCTTGGTCCTGAGTTGAAACCAGTGGCAAAAGTGTACAGAACACTGCACACAGCTCTGTGCCCAAAAAAAAGACAGGCGCTTCGTTTTGTTTGTGCGTGCCGGGTGATCGCTTTCCCACTTGTATTTGCCCTGTGTATATTCAGGTGAGGAATTCTGATCAACCACCAAAACACGCTGCCTACGTCTTTTTAGCCTGCACAATACATTGAAGGGCAACCCGCAAGATTGTTAGTTCTAAAAAGAAGAAGGGCCTCGCCGTACACAACCGACAAGCTTTCGTTCCGCCGACGACACGAAGTAAACAACCCCCCCTCAGGCACGGTTGTAGGGGCCTTCCCCGTGACAGGGTTTCCTGTGCTCTTGTATACTATAGCACGGGCGTTGGTTCTTTTCTCGGTCAATTGTATCCACCTCGACCCCGCGGTTTTAAGGCCACGGAGTTGAAGACACGGTGTTCCATGCCGGGTAGTGGTCTCCAATACCAGGGCACACCGTCTTTAACTCCAGCTTCTGAGGCTGGACCTCACCGTGTGTGGACAGCCACCTGCTGTGCCAGTTTTCCATCGCCGTCCTGTTTCTACACTGGCGTCGAAACAAAGCTGACAGGACAGAAGCTCTTGCGGGCTTGCACCGACTTGAAGTCGTGTGCTAGCACTCGATTGACCTGTTTCATCCACACACCGCTGCTATTGCTAGCGTTGGTTCTTATCTCGGTCAATTGTATCCACCTCGACCCCGCGGTTTTAAGACCATGAAGTTGAAGACACGGTGTTCCATGCCGGGTAGTGGTCCGTCTTTAACTCCAGCTTCTGAGGCTGGACATCACCGTGTGTGGACAGCCACCTGCTGTGCCAGTTTTCCATCGCCGTCCTGTTTCTACACTACCGTCGAAAGCTGACAGGACAGAAGCTCTTGCGGGCTTGTACCGACTTGCAGTCGTGTGCTATGTATAGCCAAACGTCTGACCCCCAGATGGCACTTTAGACGTTTCTGGGCCGGTTTTCGGGCCTCAAAAAAAACACTCCTCGGAGGAATCGAACCAAGTACCCCCAGAACCACAAGTGGGCGTGCTACCCGTTAGACCACGGGCGAAAAAAAAACGCGGGCGATTTCATTTTTTTTTTGTATTTGAACGATCCTTCGCAGATGACGCACACACGCTCTATTCTAAGCTCGTTCTTGCCATCCTCCATCCCCCCACCCCCCTACTCCCCCTCTTGTGTTTATACCCATCGCCCGATTTTCTTGTTAACCCAGCTTCTCTTCGCGGGCTTCTTCTTTTTCGTTCTTGAAAAGATGTCATGGGTGGGGGGTGCTTTAGTTCTGACACCTCGACCCTTAGAGCGGAAAACTGTGTTGTCGGGGAGGCCAGCCCGTGTCACGGCAGTGGCACCTGCACCACTCCTGCTAGTCGTGGCCCGATGAATCTTATGTTCCGCATCCTCTGGGCTGGGTCTAGTTCGCGGGTGTAGAATACCCGCGAATCCAGCGTGCATCCAGTGTGATAGACACCTGTATTCGCGATTTTTCTTTTTCGTTCTTGAAAAAATGCCATGGGGGGGGTGCTTTAGTTCTGACACCTCGACCCTTAGAGCGGAAAACTGTGTTGTCGGGGAGGCCAGCCCGTGTTACGGCAGTACCTGGGCATGACACCTGCACCACTCCTGCTAGTCGTGGCCCGATGAATCTTATGTTCCGCATCCTCTGGGCTGGGTCTAGTTCGCGGGTGTAGAATACCCGCGAATCCAGCGTGCATCCAGTGTGATAGACACCTGTATTCGCGATTTTTCTTTTTCGTTCTTGAAAAAATGCCATGGGGGGGGTGCTTTAGTTCTGACACCTCGACCCTTAGAGCGGAAAACTGTGTTGTCGGGGAGGCCAGCCCGTGTTACGGCAGTACCTGGGCATGACACCTGCACCACTCCTGCTAGTCGTGGCCCGATGAATCTTATGTTCCGCATCCTCTGGGCTGGGTCTAGTTCGCGGGTGTAGAATACCCGCGAATCCAGCGTGCATCCAGTGTGATAGACACCTGTATTCGCGATTTTTCTTTTTCGTTCTTGAAAAAATGCCATGGGGGGGGTGCTTTAGTTCTGACACCTCGACCCTTAGAGCGGAAAACTGTGTTGTCGGGGAGGCCAGCCCGTGTTACGGCAGTACCTGGGCATGACACCTGCACCACTCCTGCTAGTCGTGGCCCGATGAATCTTACGTTCCGCATCCTCTGGGCTGGGTCTAGTTCGCGGGTGTAGAACACCCGCGAATCCAGCGTGCATCCAGTGTGATACACCTGGATTTGCGGGTGTGACACACTGGATTCCACGCTTGATTTGCGGGTGTGACACACTGGATTCCACACTTGATTTGCGGGTGTGACACACCGGATTCCACACTTGATTTGCGGGTGTGACACACTGGATTCCACGCTTGATTTGCGGGTGTGACACACTGGATTCCACACTTGATTTGCGGGTGTGACACACTGGATTCCACACTTGATTTGCGGGTGTGACACACTGGATTCCACGCTTGATTTGCGGGTGTGACACACTGGATTCCACACTTGATTTGCGGGTGTGACACACCGGATTCCACGCTTGATTTGCGGGTGTGACACACTGGATTCCACGCTTGATTTGCGGGTGTGTGGGGCCTTTGAAGCGTGGATGATGCCTCTCGCGGCTCATGCCAAAGCGCCGCCGCCCGGGTTCAGGGGTCGCGGCGTCAGGCGTGGGCCAGGGCCAGGGAGGCTGTTCGGAGGGGTCCCCACCCACAACACTTGATTTGGGCGGGCGTCGCACACCGGAATTCATATCATTAGCTGCTGTACGCCACGCTGTAGACCCGTCCCCCCCGGCCAGAGCACCCTTTAGCTTTCACTGGAGTGCCCGTTCCCGGCGAGCTACGAGGGAACGAACCTGTAAGAGTGCCAACGCTACTCTTTCAATAACGTACATATAAAAGGTGTCACGGGATAAGCCGGCAGCCGCTGCTTAACGGAGGAGAGCCCGATCGCCGGCCGCAAGCGGAAGAAGACGAAGGCGACCACACCCGAGTCAGGGGTGCAACGAAGAAAGAGGAAGGCCCTTAAAGCAAACAGCTACCAGAAACGTTCGACATCCCCAGGCACTCCAGTGCCCTCGAGAGTGAAAAACGTGCAAGCCGTGTCCGCACCTGTGCCCCTCCACGCAATCTCCAGAACCGCAAGAAAGCCCAGCGCCCCTGGCGCCACAAGTACTCGACCTTGACGACGCAATGACAGGTGACGACGTCATAAAGTAACCTTAAGCGGCGACAAAGTGCATGCTAATCCACGTGGTTCATGTACTTAAAAGAACTCAATGCTTAACGGCTCATCACGTGGCGGCCCTGGGATTACCCCCTCAGGTGACACCACTTTATCTTTAGCCATACTTCAACGTCCTTGGGGCCAACCAGTTTTCCGGCAATACCTGGGGGTTCGAACCAGAAAAGTGGGGGGCCCAAGAGTAAATTCAAAGCGAATTTCTTCTTGGCGTCGGTCGCAACACTTACAAACATGGCTAGCCGTAGTTAAAGTGTATTCGCATACCTACGCCCTCATACTACCCGCCACACAGCCTCAATGGTCAACCGGAGACCCTAAAACACCGAACCTCTAAACCACAGTTAACGCCAGAAAAAGCACAACACCCTAGTGCATGCAAAGGGACTAGACCCTCGTGGGCTCGTGTTGCCGCTCACGATTGCAGGAGTCTCGGGGGGAACCCCCGGACGTGTGCCCCTGGCAACCATCGTGAAGGGGAGTAGCGAAGCTTTTAGATGCCGTTCTTCTTTGTTTCTTTTTCTCTCTCTCTCTCTCTCCTTCCCCTTTCTTTTTTTTCCCTTCTCCAACTGTCAAGAGCTGCGACTCACCTATTCTTGTGTCTTTGCTTCCTCTTTGTTCTACTCAGCGACGACTTGTGCTCGGAAAGAGCAAGCCGAGAGTATCCAAGCTGAAGGGAAAGAGCAAGCCGAGAGTATCCAAGCTGAAGGGAAAGAGCAAGCCGAGAGTATCCAAGCTGAAGGGAAAGAGCAAGCCGACAGTATCCAAGCTGAAGGGAAAGAGCAAGCCGACAGTATCCAAGCTGAAGGGAAAGAGCAAGCCGACAGTATCCAAGCTGAAGGGAAAGAGCAAGCCGACAGTATCCAAGCTGAAGGGAAAGAGCAAGCCGACAGTATCCAAGCTGAAGGGAAAGAGCAAGCCGACAGTATCCAAGCTGAAGGGAAAGAGCAAGCCGACAGTATCCAAGCTGAAGGGAAAGAGCAAGCCGACAGTATCCAAGCTGAAGGGAAAGAGCAAGCCGAGAGCGTCCAAGCTGAAGGGAAAGAGCAAGCCGAAAGCGTCCAAGCTGAAGGGATAGAGCAGCCGAGAACGTCCAAGCTGAAGACATGGTCAACAGGATCGTCAATGTGTGGTGTCGCTACAATCCTACCTGTGGCTAGAAAACATGAAGTACATACAGAAATGTGTACACCCTAACTCATCACTACTCACTCACTCACTCACTCACTCACTCACTCACTCACTCACTCACTCACTCAC
>JAPJBO010001172.1:0-62814 GCA_030068145.1 Diplonema papillatum | reverse complement strand
TTCAATTTCAATTTCAACATTTGGAAACCGCACCCGGGTTAGGCTTGGGGATACGGTGCTAAGGTTCCTTGTGCCTTCTCTTCATCCTTGGGGCGTTTGTTTGTTTTCTGTTTCCTTTCGTTCGTTCTTGGTATGGTTGTGGGGGGGTTCAGTGGGATTGTTTCTTGCCCGCCCTCCCCTTGTTTCTTGCCGCTGTTTTGGTAATGATGTCCTGGCGTGCCAGGCTTTACCAGTCGCGGTCGGTGTGTTTCCGGCGATTGTCGCGCTGTCAGTTGCCTGTGATAGTAATTTGTCAAGGGTTTGCTTTGGTTCGCTGCTGATATGCTGCTTGGCTCTGCGTGTTGTGTGCAGTGATGGTTGTTTTTCCTTGGTTTTGTTGTGGCTTCGTCCTTCGCTCGCCCTCCCTTTCCGGTGCGGTGTTCTGACGTCTTTTGGTAACCCTGGCGTGCCAGGTTTGCCTGTTGAGTCGGTCTTCCGTGTCGGTCGGGGGGGGTTTGCTTTCGCTTCGGGACTTTCCTGTTGTTGTCGGGCGCGTGGCGCTGTTTCGCTGCCGCTGCCCGTCCTGCTGCCTTCGCTCTTGTGGGTTGTTGTTGAGCGTGGTGCGTGTAGCACTGAAACGGGGGGTTAATACGTTGTCTGTTGTTTTGGCAGGACTCGGCTTCTCTTGCGTGCTTGGGGGGGGGGCGTTGTTATTGGTTCTGGTTTTGTGGGACAAGGTAAGGGAAAGGTATTTCTTTTTCGGCAGTTGGTGGGGGGTATTTTTTGGACTTGTTGTGCGGCTCTCCCTTCCGGGCGGTGTTCTGACTTCTGTTGGTAAACCCTGGCGTGCCAGGGTTTGCCTGTTGAGTCGGTCCTCCGCTTCGGTCGGGGGGGGCTGGTTTGGTTGCTGCTTGTCTCTGTTTCGCTTTGCGGCGCTGTTGCGTGGTGCGGTCCGTTGGGCGCTTCGCCTGCCTCTACTTTGTTCTTCCTTCCGGGGCCTTTGAGCTTGCTGCTTGTCTCTGTTTCGCTTTGCGGCGCTGTTGCGTGGTGCGGTCCGTTGGCCTGGTCGCTTCCGGCAGCGTCAGAAACACCGGGCTGGTGTTTCCGACGCTGTTCTATCCCGTGCTCATTGTCCGCTCTCGGCCCGGAGGGTTGTCTTTTTTTTGTTTTGGTTGCTAATGCACTGTTCTTGTGTTGCAGCTACCTGTCTGCCTCAGTGACCGCTCCAGTGCTCACTCTGCGTGGTGCGGTCCGTTGGCCAGGTCGTCTCCGGCAGTCGGAAACACCGGGCTGGTGTTTCTGACGCTGTTCTATCCCGTGCTCATTGTCCGCTCTCGGCCCGGAGGGTTGTCTTTTTTTGTTTTGGTTGCTAATGCACTGTTCTTGTGTTGCAGCTACCTATCTGCCTCAGTGACCGCTCCAGTGCTCACTCCACCCTTTTGGACCTTCCTATGGTCAGGTGGGTGTGCTGTCGGTGCACCGAGTCTACCCTTCGTTGGTAGTCGTGTTCGGTCGCGGCGCTGTTGCGCTGCTGCGGTGGTACTTTTGTTTGCCTTCTTTTTTTCCCCTCTCTTTTCTTATTGTTCTCAGGTGCTGTTCGGTCCGGTGACCGGCTGCGTCCGTGTCGGCGTGCGGGCTTCGGCTGTTCGTCGGCGCCTGCGTCTCCGTTGTCGTGCTGCCGGTTTACTGCTGCCGCCTTGCGGCGGTTGGTCGGTGGCCGTGGGGACTGTGTAGTGCCGGGTGTGTGCGTCTGGTGTTGGACTGCGCCGTCAGCGTACTGATTCGCGCTTCGCACTCAGCAGCCCTGTTGCGCCTGCACCGGCGGTCGGGTGAGGTTGCTTTGCACGGATGTGCCGGGTGTGTTGCCGCCTCAGTCTTCCGACCCGGCCCGAACTATGCCCATCCTTCGGCATCCTCGGAGCTTGATCCCTCGAGGTCGAAGGTGTTGTCGACGCCATTGGTTGCTGCTGCCGCCATGTTGCCGTCGAGTTCCGGTGTGCCGGGCTCAGGTGGGTCTTCGTAGACCTCGTACTTCGGCACAAGCCCCACGGCCTGAAGGTACGCGAGGGCTGCTTCAGGGAGCTCGAAGAGCAGCGGCCAAAGCAGCTTGTGCCTTTCCCTGGGTGTCGGCTTTTCCCTTGGTGTGTCCGGGATGGCCTTGTGGACCCGTCTCCACATGGTCGCTCTCTCGTCGCCCCCGATTCTGCATTCCAGGAAAAGGTGTGTTAGGGGGCAGATCGGCGTGGCGTCGCAAAGCTGGCATGGGCGGGTTGCTTGCCTCTCTTCTGCTGCGAGATCCATCCAGTCGTCCCGGTAGCAGTTCCTGAGGAGTTGGTGGTGTCCCGTGCGAAGCTGGCGGATCTCGCGCTCGGCTCGCCTCGTCAGGTGTGCCGTTTTTGGGACCTTCCGTCCTCGGACCAACTGCGTGTACGGCAGCGGCCCGCCCGGTTGGTACGGGGATTCCCGCATTGAAGCCGCGTGTAGTGCCTCCCAGGCGTGCTCGCGGTACCGGGCCTTCGCGGTTCCTACCGTCATCGGCGGCTGCGTTTCTTCTCCGGTCTGCGAGACGCCCTGCTTCGCTAGCCCGTCCGCCTCTTCGTTCCCTGCTAGTCCGCAGTGGCCGTAGACGAACTGGAGTACTGGTGTATACCCCTTCGCAACCAGTTTCTCGAGCGCCTGCCAGATTCGGACGTTGTCCCGTTCTTGCTGTTTGTGCGGACCTTGGGACAGCACGTTCAGAAGGGAGCTGGAGTCGCTGAGCACCCAGATGTGTCTGCTGGTAGGCTCTCCTTCGAGTACCTCCCTCTTTCCCAGTTTCAGCTCCAGCGATTCCAGCGCAATTTTCATCGCCACTTGCTCCGCGCGGTAGCTGGTTGCCCACTTACCGGCCTGACGGCTTAGGCGGGTCCCTTTCATCGGCGTCGCGTCTCTCCAGCTTTCTTCTCGGCGGTAGTACACCACGAGACCTGCGCCACCCCACCTCGTGACCTCGTCGGTTGTTACGGTTGTACCGTGGAGCAGCTGGTACTGTGCGTGTCTTCTCTTCAGCGCCGCAACCGATCCGTCCGTCCAGACGATGTATGTCGGGGATGGCAATCCGTCGAGGACTGCCTCTGCCTTTCTCCGGTTTTCCTCGGCGCTTTTCGACTTCTTTGGAAGTGAAGCGCAGATGTGGAGCTCTGGTGGCGGCTTCCAAGGTGGGAAGGGATTTGGTGCGTGCTTCTCCCGCCGTGGCTTCGATGTTCGCGCCGTCTTCTTGAGGATGAGGAAGGACTGCGGGAGGGTGTCGTTGGTTCGTCGCGGATGCAGCACGTCCTTCCACATGGTCTTCGTGGCCATCTTTTCCGCCAGCGCGCCTGTCCTGAGGTCGGTTATCGACCTGATTGGCAGCATTCGTGCCTCGGTGAGGACAGC
The DNA here is from genome assembly GCA_030068145.1 of Diplonema papillatum. Classification (NCBI taxonomy): domain Eukaryota; phylum Euglenozoa; class Diplonemea; order Diplonemida; family Diplonemidae; genus Diplonema; species Diplonema papillatum. The sequence goes on along the minus strand of JAPJBO010001172.1, from coordinate 59,421 downwards.
TTCCGTCAACGTCGTCTTCTTGCAGCCAACCACGGCGCAGAGTGCGGTTCGATGCAGGCACTCTATCCTGTCCACGTCCTTCTTCGATGCATAACGGATGTAGACTGCCATGCCGTAGGTTAAGACCGGCAGGGCGTATGCCATGTAGAGGGCTCTGAGCACTTCGGTCTTGTGGCCCCACTTCGTCCCGGATACCAGCTGTACCAGATTTACCCTCCGCCCAGCGCTCTGCAGTATGCGATCTATGTGAGCTGTGAAGTTCAGTCTGTCGTCGATCGTCAGCCCCAGGAGTGTTACCTTGTCCTTCCACTGAAGGTCTGACACCACCGTGAACTCTATGGGGTTTTGGGCCGTCTCCCCGATTCGATGGATATTTCGTCTCCATTGCGGTTGCGTTGTCGTTGGCACTCCGCCGATTGACACTATCCTCTTCTTGTTGTGTGGGCTGGATGGATCGATGTAGCGGAGCGCCCCATCTTGCTCGTGTGCCTTCCTGCCGAATTCGGTTGGTGCCTCAGTGACTTTTTGGTGCGAGTTCGGGAAGGTGATCAGAGGTGGGTGGACCCTCCTTCGCATGTTCGCGGGTCGGTTGCCAGACTTGTCGATCGGGCGGAATTGAACAGCCTCCGTCTTCTTGTACGCCAGGTCCATCTTCGCCTCGGAGGCCCAGGTTGAGAGTGCGTTTACCACTCGTTGGACTGTTTCTTTGAACCCTGCCGCCGAGCGACCAGCCACTACTACCCCCACGTCGTCGGCGAATAGAGATGGGGTCACGTTATTTGGATTGGTGCGTGTTGGTTTCGGCATCGTGGACAGCTTTTCGCCGAGGTCGTCGATGTACAAGAGGAATAACACTGGTCCGAGCACAGTTCCCTGGGGGACTCCACTTTCGAGTGTCACCTCTTCGCCGTATTTTCCCTCTACCCGGAACTTTGCCTTCCTGTCCTGCAAGAAGGCCTCGACCCACCTCACTATCTTCGGCGGAATGCCGCGACGCTTCATGATCGCGATGAGTCTGTCGTGATCTACCGTGTCGAATGCCTTTGCGAGGTCGAACACGAGTAGGCAAGTGTGGCATTCGTCCCGGAGGCTGCGGTCAACGGTCGTCACGGTCTTGAACAGCTGTTCTTCTGTCCCCCTTCCTTTCCGGAAGCCACCTTGGCACTCCGTGAATGGTCGGACGTGAGGGTAGCTGTCTCCTTCGATGATGAAATCGAGCCTTTCCCTGATCACCGTTTCCATGATCTTTGCCGCGACGCTCGTCAGCGAGATTGGGCGGTATCCTGCTGGTTCGGACTTGTCTTTTCCCGGCTTCGGAAGGGGTATGGCATGAGCCTCTTTCCACGGCTTTGGGATCGTCGCGTTGTCCCACGACGCGTTGATTACCTTCAGTAGTGCCTGGAGGGTGCCCTTCTCCATCGCTTTGTAAACTTGGGGGCAGAGGCCTTCCGGGTCGGTTGATGCCTTCGCTTTGAGCTTCTCGACTGCTCTCTCTATTTCGGCTAGAGTGATCGGGCCTTCGGCTTCGTTGTTCGCGGTTTCCTGGCGTTTTCCGGATGGCGTCGCAGGCTCCGTCGTCGGTGTTGAACCCGTCTTCTTCTTGCAGACTTCGGTGTTATGCTGGGTTTTATTTGTGGTTTCCTGGCGTTCATCGGACGGTGTCGCCGGCTTTGTTGTCGGTGTTGGTTCCGTCTTCTTCTTGCAGACGTTGGCGTAATATTTGGCGAGGAGGGTTGCCTTCTCGGCCGGGTCGGTGGTGGTCCGCTCTCCTGACCGGAGGGGAGGGAGTGTGCTACTCGTCTTCTTCCCGTCGATTTCGCGGACCGTCCGGAACAGTAGCCCTAGGTCTGTTCCGCGGTTCACTTTGTCGACGATTCCGCCCCAGTAGATCGTCTTGGCGTGTAGCGCCGCTTCCGCGAATCTCGCCCTCGCTTCTTCGTACGCGGTCTTTGCGTGCTCCGTTTTCTGCTGCTGGAACGACCGGAATGCGGCGTCTTTGCTCCGAGACAGAGGTGTCAATGTCTTGTCCCACCACGGCCTCGGGGGCAGCTTCCCAGTTGACTTGGGGATGTGCTCGCGGATCGCGTCTCGGATGTGGCCTGTTAACGTGGCCGCTAGCTCGTGGGGGTCGGTTGTTTCGTCCTCCGGGGATGCGGCACACGTGTTTTCGAGATGTTCTGTGAACTTCTTCCAGTCTGCTCGACCCCAGGCGATTCCGGCTCTTGGTGTTTCCTTTCTGTGCCTGTATCCGCGTGGGATGTCGAACATGAGAGTTCGATGGTCAGCGCCCCATGCTTCCTCCGTTCTCCAGTTCAGGATGGTGTGTGGGAGGCCAGCTGCGATCGTTACGTCGGGGGAGGTGTTTGATGCGTCCCGCGTCGGCGTCGTCGGTTCGTTCCACACGGTTGCCGCGTTGCTGGAGAGCCATGCGTGGAGCTTCGTGCCTGCTTGGTTTGCGACCCTGCTGGGGCACCATGATGGGTGGCGTGTGTTGAGGTCCCCGCATATGATGGTTCTCTCATTCATGGCTAGCGGATCCATCTTCAGGTCTTTCCCGTCTTCCGGCGGGCGGTACACGTTGTAGATGCGGACGCTTGGGAGGCCTACGCGGTCTATTTCGATACCTAAGCACTCCATGAGTGTGTCTTCGCCAAAGTCCAGTTCCGGAAGTATTCGGCTGATCAACGAGCTCCGTACCAGGATGACGAGTCCTCCACCCCTCTTCCCCGAATTTTTCCTGTCGCGCCGGTAGGCGACGTATCCGGCGACGTTCGGTGTGGGCTTCGTGCTCGTCAGCCATGTTTCCTGTAGGAGTACTATGTCGGGTGCGTGGGCTCGAATGCCTCTCGTCACTTCTTCGATTGAATACGGCCCTTGCTTCGCCCACCACGACCTGATGTTGCTCGACGCGATTTTGATCAGTGCGTCGAAGATGGCCGGCGGTCTAGGCTCAGTTTGTTTGGGGGCGGGGAGGTTGCGACGCCTTTGGCCCCTCCGGGCGCCGCGACGGGGAGTTTCGTCCGTCCCCCGGCTGGGCTTCGGTCCCCTGCGGCTCGTCCCCGGCCATTAGATCGGTTGACTCTTGGCTGATGATTGGAACGTGAGTCGGGGTGGCTGGGTCCCGTATTATCGGCAAGGGTGTCGGGGGGCTCGCCGGTGCGGGAAGACTGTTCCGCCGCCGCGTCCTCTTCTCTGCAGACTCCCGCTTCTGGAGAATCGCCTGGGTGGAGTGGGCTTTTGCCCTCTCGTCGACTCGCGTCGTCGTTGGCAGCGCCTTCCTCGGTACCCTGGCCTGCGGAAGATGGAGTCTGTGCAGACGACGAGTTGTCCGTTGTTGGGCGGTGAGTTGCCCCCGTCGTTGTTGATTGACGGGGGGTTCGTCTGAGCGGGTTCGGCTTGGGTTGTGCTTTCGGACGGGGGTTCGAACGGGAACCCCACGGTCCGCGTAGGAAGTAGAGGTGGTTGGTGGGGGTGCGCGAGGCTGTGGCCTGCCGTGCCGGGCGCGTCTGTGTCCTGATGCCAGCTTGCGCGTCGCGTGGTTAGTTGCGGTGCTGCGTCGTTGGTGCATGTCGGGGTGTCGCGTGAGGCTGGTGAAATTATGGTTGTTGTTGATGCGCGGAGTGCTGTGCTGTTGGTTCGTGGGGTCGGTTCCGCCTTCGCGTTGTGAGTAGTTGGTGGCTTTGGTTCCTGGTTGGCTCGTGCCAGCACGTCTAGCAGCGCTGGCAGGGCGTTGACCAGGGCCTCTTGGAGTGTTTGTGCGGAGAGGGGTTGGCTCGTGGCTGGGCTGGTATGCGAAGCCGAGGTGGGGGGAGGTCGGGGTGGGGTGGTCCCTTCGTTTTCAGGTACTTGTGGGCTGCCTCCTTCTCGTCCCGCCTCGTCGTCGTCGGCCGCGCCAACCAGCTCCCCCCCAGCGAACGGGGCGCCCTCGTCGAACTCGTCGATCTCCGGGCGGTCTGCGTCGAGTGCTCCGGCGATCTCCCACACCGTTGCGGCTTTGTTGCCGTGCCTCGCTTGGAACTGCTGGAAGCTGAGGCGGTCGTTGTCCTTCGGGCGTGACGGGTCGTGCCTTCGGTGTGTCTCGGCGCTTCTCAGTTCGTTGGAGAGGCGGGGGCAGCGGTTCGGTCCGGTTGGCTCAAGCGGTAGCCTCTTCGTTCGACGGATGGTCAGTCGGATGCCGTCGTGGGTCGTGTGGTTGTATTTCCCGGGTAGAACCTCTGACTTGACCGCCCATTCGATGTGCCTCCCGTTTTTTGCGGTCTTGAAAAGTGGTTGGGCGGTCCAACCCAGGCTGTCAAGCTTGGCGCGGAGGTGGTGTGCGTTCGTACCGCATGGGACGCCGGATACCAGGAAATAGCCGACTTCCGGGGGGGCTTCGGGGAGTTGTGCCCGTAGCTGCTTTGCTTGTTCCCGACGCACCCGGATACCCAACGTCCCCCGGCAGTACGTTAGCCCCAGCTGCCAGTCGGAGATTCGGGACGCGATTTCGTGGGCCTCGTGGAGCGCCGTCCCCTCGTTGAGCATGATGTTTACGTATGGGGACGGGGTGTCGTCGTCGTGCTCGGTGCGTTCGATGAAGCCCCCGTGCCCGCTGCAGCGCAAGACCTCTTCCTCGTTCGCTTGTGGTGTCGAGAACTCCATGCGTAGTTCCCGGTGCAGTTCCCCTTTTGTGAACGAGGTCTCCGCACTGTCGTTCCAACAGGAGTTGATGATGTTCCTGTTTACTGTGCGGTGGAGGCAGCTTTGCGCCCACGAGTAAGGCTGTCGGGTGACTTCTTCCCAGCTGCCGCTGGTTTCCGTCCACGGAAGCACGTACCTGAAACGAGTTTCTGGCCACTCCCAGCCTCCGTATAGCTTGTGCCCGCCTTGCTCGTCTCTGTTGTTGGCCTCTGGTTGCTGGTTCCTTTCGGGCGTTGGCCGCTGCGTGGTCCGCTTGTCGTCGACGTTCGTGCTTCCGCGGCCACTTGTGTTCGCGTGGTGGCCCGCTCTGGGGTCGCCTCCGCCAGCGTGACCTCGTCCGCCTCGTCCTCCCGCGCCCGCCGCGCTGTGCGTCGCGTGTGCTGCGCCTGGCCGTACAACACGGACGTGGACCTTGCCCCTGCCGCCGCCGCCGCCGCCATGCATGCGCGCGCACACCGCGACTCCGGGGGACATCCCGCTTTCGAAGCCTATTGACTCAAGCGGTTGGTCGAGGGGGAGTGGGGCGCCACTGCCGCGGATGACGTACGCCTCTAAGTTCGCTGGCATGTGGCGCTCCAGCACGTCCCCTAACCGTTCGTCGAGGTGAGCTGCGACGAGGTGTCGTTTGCCGTCTAGTCCCTGGACGAAGAAGTTCGTTCTGGCTGTCGTTTGGGCGCTGGGGCCCTTGGTGCCTTCAGGGTGTTGTTCGTCTGCTGCGGTGTGGGTCGTCGCTATGTGTGCTTCCGTTCCCGGAGGGGCTGTGGACGGTGCCGCTTGCTCGCTTCCCGGTTGTGATGCCGTTGCTGTGGGGTGAGCGATTTCGGGCGCGATGCGGTGTAGCTGGCTGGTCGGGGCGTCGTTGCTGCGGTCTTTGCGCCTGTTCGTTGGTGGCAGCCCGGGCAGATCCGGGTCACCCGCCGGTGCAGTGCTTCTTGCCTCTTTCTCGTCGGCTGTCGTTTCCCCTATGTAGTAGTCCAGGGAGAGGTACAGCGGGCCGGCGGGTTGGGCGGAGTGTTGAGTCGTGGCGCCGGGAGTGGTCTCTTGTGCAAAGATGAGCATTTCCCTGCTCTGCGCCCTGTGCTCCCTTTTGCGGTTGTCCTCCTCTTGCTTCGTTCGCTGTCGGGCGAGCCTGCGGTCGTAGTCTCGGTGGAGACGGCGCTGCTTTCGAGTGAGGGAGCGGAGTAGGATGTACCGGGGAGGCAGGAGTACCGGTGTGGCTGCGGCGTGGCGTGAGAGGCTGCTAGGTCGTCGCGGGTTGGTGTTTTGTGTTCCGGCCGAGGTGACGGTTGAGGGGCGGATTGGCGGTGACCAATTGTAGACTTCCCTGGTGCTGTGAGGCGTGTCACGTTGGTGTCCTGCCTTTGTCGTGGGTTGGACCGGGGGTCTCGGCTGGTGCGTCGTGTTGCCTTGCGTCAGCCCGCCTCCCGGTTCCTGCACGTGCCCCAAGGGCTCGTCGAGCGTCTTCGTTGCGCCGCCGCCGTTGCTGTTTGGCGGCGGCGTTGCCAGTGCGGCGGCTAGTGCGACCAGGAGCATCACGCCGGGCGGGGTGTCGCCGTGTGCCTTCATGACCGTATTGTTCACACCCCTCCGCCGGGTGTGGGCCTTCACGCGCGCCGGAACGAAGGCGCTAGCCGCTGTCAGGTGGCTCTTCCCCGGCTCAGGGGTAGTCGGTGTCACGTTGCGCGGTCGGGCGCGGCTTCCGATCTGTCTCTCTCTGTGGCGGTCAGAGGAAACTCGTGCACTCGTCTTTGTTCGTGTTGTTGTTGTGTTGTTTCTTTTTGTCGGGGACTTCTTTCACCGGGGAGACCGGTACCGCTTTCCTCACAAACCCGAGGGAGGTTTATGGGTGACCACGGTAAGCCACCAATAAAGTAGTCCAATAAAGTAGTGAATGAATGAATGAATGAAAAACAAGCACCGTTCCTTCAGCCGCTCAGAAGAGCAGCATCCGGAACGGTCAGGCGTTACTAGCCCGTTTGCGCCAAGAGACACGCGCACGAGTGACAGGTCCACAGGTTAGGGGATAGGAAGGGGGGGGTCGACGAGGGAAATAAGAAAGAAGACGGAAATAAGTAAAGAAATAAAGAAAGAAAGAAAGAAGTGTTTCGCTAGCGTGGCATGTCCCCGAGGACCGTTGTGCGCCTGGGCTGCGTTTGTGCCGTCGGCCTCTCGGCCGGGCCTTTTGCCCCCACGGTGACGGTAACGTCGCTCGGGTTCGCCTGCGCTACGACTTGCCGGTGCAGCCCGAAAACCGAATTTGCTCAATATTTGACCTGTACATGTCGGATATGAGGAAGCAAAAATCTGTGACACGTTTTCGTGGAATGAGTGTTATGTGCCGCGCTGTTTGCGGTCGAGCTTCCCCGTTGTGTGGCGGGTACGGTTGTCGATCGTTGCCGTGGCGTTGGTGATTGCGTTCCGTTGGTCGGGAGCCAGCGACTTGCAGTCCTGCATCCAGTGATGCTCCACCGAGCCGCTCCGGCTGGTACAGAATAGTTGGTTGTTTGGGTGGCCTGGGCGGCGTTTGACCAAGGGCAGCTTTGGTAAAGCACCGACAACTCCCCTTTGGGGCCTTCCAGCCGGGTTCCGTGTGGTGCTTTCCTGTTGCTTCCCTGTTAGCAGCTGTGCGGGCGTGTCGGCCTGCGCTGTTGCGCGAGACGGTTGCCCTTTTTTCCCTCTGGCCTCTGTGCCTGGCGCAGCCGGGGCTGTTTCTTGGGCTATACCACTACTGTGGTATTGCCAACGTTTGCCAATATGAAGGCGGTCACACGTTTCAACTTGTAATTGAAGGGGCGGGGGGGAAAGAGAGTCCGTTGTATGCGAGGCGCGTCCCCGTGCAGTACCGTGCCGCGGTTTACCCTTCTTCTCCCCTTCCTGTCACTCAGCCGGGTTCTGTGTGGTGCCTCCCTGCTGGCGGCTGCGTGGTTGTGACAGTTTGTTCTGCACTCACTGTTGTCCTGATGTGGGGCTGCGGTTTGCCAACGCATACAAAAGAACAAAAAAAAGGAGACGAATGCACAGCCAACTCCAACCAACTTGTGTGTGCGCGGAGCGGGACGCGGATCTCCAGCGGCGCAGCTTCGAGCATGCGTCGCGCCGTCGGCGTACCGCGTTCCGCGAACACTGCGACCGCCGTTAGCGGGAGAGCACGCGGGTTTGCCTCTACAGTATGGGCACAAGCCCGTACTCGTGTTCTTCGGTCGTGTCCGGGGTATCGTCAGGGCTGGACGCCACAAGGACTTGGAAGGGTGGAAGGGCGCCAGCTCTCTGTAAGTAAAAAAGGGCGAGCTCGGGGTGGACGAATAAGAAGTACCAGAGGGAGTCGATGGGTCCGCCTGGGTCCTTCTTTATCCGCCTTGTTACCTCAAGCCGCAGCGTGGTCCTAGTTCAATAGCCGAGCGGAAACTGGTCCGCGAAAGGATGGCTTCCATACCTAGTATGGTTTCCCAACCATCCCCATCAAGGGGACCTCAAAGGAGTGGAGCAAGGTGCCCTGGTGGCCTGAAAAAAAAATTTTTTTTTTTATTATCGTGGTCAACTCTACATACTTGGGGGCGTGATTGAGCCCCTCAGGCTCGAATCACTAAGCTGCGCATTGTAAGCGGTTCGTCCGTTCGAGAGTCTTCGGCTTGGGACTGCTCGTCTGCGATGGGAAAGATCGGGCGATACACAGAGCCTTTCGTGTTAGATATGCATCTGGTACGCTCCGACAATGAGAAATTCAGGTAGCCGACAGAGATGTTTCCATTCCCTGCAGTTGACTCATTCGCTTTCCGTGTCTTGTTGGGCTATGGCTTCCATGCCTCTTTTATGGACTCTTGACCATTCAATGTACTCTTTAAAGGTTTGCGAGCTCCATCTCCCGGCCTTAAGGAGGATGCACAGCTCTGGGTTGCTGTCATTTATGTCCTGCGCGGCGCCCCTGCGGAAGCTATGTGTACCCCACCCTTGCACAGGCTGTTGGAACAGGGTGGCCTTCATTTTAACGGATTCAAGCATGTCTGGGTATGTCATGCTGAATATTTCCGCACCGGGTGCAACATTATCTCGGATGTGAGGCCACAGGTGATGAATGGGGCATAGCGCCCGCCATCCTTTCTTCCTCGCCTGCATGTTGCAAATGCAACCCCTAGATAAGGTGTCACCTTGTTGGTTGTTCTTTCTTGTTCTCAGAACAATGTAGAGTTCCTGTTGGAATTTAAAGACTGCGCTGTGTCTTTTCGTCTCTTTAACGTCCCGGAGTGCATTAACCGGCGAGTCAGTCTCAATTCCACGTCTCAGCGGGATCGCTTCGTCACCGGTGCGTAGCAAGTAGACGTACGATAGAACTGCCAATTGACGAAACTCGTTTAACGAACGGTTGGAGCCGGCAACAACAACAGGGGATGTATCGTCCACAATTTTATCGAGAAGCCGCGACGTGATCGCATCCATTTTACGTTTTCCGGTTTGCCTCCCTCTTATCCCTCGAATCACTTCCTTCACCAAGGGATCTCTCAGCGGAGAATTGATCCCCAAGAACCGTTGGACTTTTTCGAGCGCTGATATTGTGCACTCTGCGGTATCCGCATTGGTGTGGATTGCTATGAACCCACGAATTTCTTCGGGGTCAATGGGGAAGTGGGGACATCGTTTGAGGTCCGCGTAGTGCGTCCAGGCCCTTACTGCGACGAAGTATTGGTGCCACGTCTCACCTTTGACCGAGGATGCCGTGAGCGATTGAACGGCTTGATCGATCGTCGCGCGAGCGGCCAGAGGTGGTAGCCCCTCGAGGTATTCCAACTTGCGCTTCCGACTCACAGTGAAGTCAGTTATCACCGACTCCTCGGTTGCATCGCGTTCCATCTCCGCTTTCAACATGGCGATGACCTCCGGTCCAGTCGGATACTTGCGTCCAGACATTTTGTCAGTTGGGTGGGTGGGTGGGGGAAACTTTCTCTGTACGTGGTGTACGTGAGTTCTTCCGTCGAAGACGTTTCCTGAGCGGTCGTAGAGGTTGACTAATCGATAATAAAATACTTTCAGTTCTAAAGAACTGAAAGTTTTCTTTATTATCGTGGTCAACTCTACATACTTGGGGGCGTGATTGAGCCCCTCAGGCTCGAATCACTAAGCTGCGCATTGTAAGCGGTTCGTCCGTTCGAGAGTCTTCGGCTTGGGACTGCTCGTCTGCGATGGGAAAGATCGGGCGATACACAGAGCCTTTCGTGTTAGATATGCATCTGGTACGCTCCGACAATGAGAAATCCAGGTAGCCGACAGAGATGTTTCCATTCCCAACGCAGATCTCTGTCACTAGTTCCCATCGCAGAAGGAGAGATGCGTCGCAGGTTGTTCTCGAGGGCAATTTGTTGGTGTAAGGGAGATAGGGACCAACAACGTTGAATGTATTGTTCGTTGGAAGAAGGGTCACAAGAGCAAGCTGTAAACACCTGATTCAAGCGCAAGGATCGCATCCTTTGTTCAGCGTTTTAATTGAAGAAGCATCTTGTTAAGCTGGCCGAGTTTTCAAGCTCTAACTACGGCTGACTGTGAGAGGAGGAACGTGGAAAGGTACGTCATGCGTGGGCGTGGCTACGTTGTTCAGGTGCAGAAACGTTGGTGCGAAGATTGATCCGACTTGCATTTGGCCGGTGTCGGATACAGTGAGTTGGGAGATCGGAACACGGGACGATGGGTGAGACTCAGCTTACACATCCCGCATTCTTCGGGTGAAGAGGACACTTTTGAAGTTTGGCACGTACTGGTACCCTCGTTCTTCGAGGTACCAAATGCGGCCCATTTGCCGGGAGGGAAGGTCGGCAATATTATGTGCTGATTCGACCCTCTCTAGCCACACCTCCATCGATCCTGAGGACACTGCCTCGAGCCAGAAGTTACGAATCAAGGTATTAAATAACTGGTTCCGCGAGTATCCCTTTACGAGGGTCGCAAGAGAACAGACGTTATCAACGAAGAAATATTTCGGGATGTTTTTGAAGTCGTCTTCGAGGATAGAAACCGGAAAAAGGGTCTCGTGGAAGTCGTTCAAGTAACATTGAATCGAGACGACGACTTCTGTTTCGTACAGTTGGATGTTGTCGCGGTCGGCGGGATCGACGATATACTTATGGTGGTTCGTTCTGTCTACCGCAGAGAGTGCGTTTCCGTAAAATCGATGTTCTTTGTACGAAACGCAGAATCCGAGGGTGCCCAGCGTGGCGTCGGTGTAGATGATCATAGGCGTACGCGGTGACGATATGGCCTTGTAGTCGATGCGCCGATGAAATTGGGATCGAAGTATGGCTCCTTGCCACCACTCTAGGGCTGAACGTAGTCGTTCTCCCAGCTTTACCACGTTTACGGTCGAGTACTGCCTTGTTCGTATCGGGTGTATGTAGGCACGTCCTACCGACCCGGTCATGCTCTGTTGAACAAAGCTGAGTTGACCAACAAGCTTTGCCGCTGCTTGTGGTGTCAGGCTGTCCTTCCGCAGGATCTCCTCGATGGTCGCCTTAAGTTTAGCCGACCTTTCGGTCGTGATAGCTAGGGAGGCCGATCCGGGAGACGAGACATCGATGCTCACGCCCAAATAGGATATGAGTTGCCCGATCCTCTTCTTCTTGTCACTGAAGATTAAACCGATGATGGTCGAGAAGAACTCTTGGAAGTCGAACGCCATCTGCTCGATGTCGTCGGCTCTTCCGAGTAGATGAAAGTCATCAAAATACCCGGATGCAGGAATACCCATGATTCTGCGCGCAGCTGCTGTTACAAACCGAGATAGGCAGTTGTAATCCAGAACCGCCGACTCCGTCCCGAAGCAGAGCACGTTACTGAGGTACAGCTCAAGTTCGTGCGTTGCAGCATTGAGTGCGACGATCACTGCATACTTTCGTTGTGCTTTATCGGCGATCAACGATTTGTAAGCGTCCGACTGATCGAGGACGGCTTGTGCCTGCAGTACGACTCCGTTTTGAAACAAAGCAATAGCTGTCGCCACCACGTTGTCAATGCCAAGAAGTGTTATTGGGGAGTGGATGCGGGTGACCTTATTCGTCGCTCGTCCGTTATCGCATCCACGGTGCTTCTCCCCTTGAACCACGACGAACCTCCTGATCGGAATGAAGTGTTCCGTTGGGAGTGTCTCGACCGAGAAGGGACCCTCTAGCCATCCCTTTTCGACTTCTGCTTTCAACTGGGCAGAGATCTCGAGGAGATTCCCGTCACGTATGCTTTGTCGTCGGAGGGACTCCAGGAGGGGCTGCTGTTTGTTCTTCAGCTCTCTTTTCGTGGAGATGAACGACTTTCGAGCGCTCCTGTTTTCAGGTTTCACGTCGAATACCCCTTCTTCGCACAAGTCATCGACAACTGGGAAACCAAACCCGAGTCTGTGAACGAATTCGTTCTTCACGCCCGGTTGTGCTGCTCCCATCAGCTCGAGAAGCTCCTCCACGACAGGTACGTTGATGCGAGACGCGATTGCTTTCGCAGGGTGATCCATATCGAAGAACGAATTGAACCGCGCCGTGTCTTTCTTGCTACTCTTCGCTCTATCTTCCCAATATAGAAGACGGCTTGCTCGAAAGTTTTTGTTCTGTGCCGTCGAGTTCGTGGCGTAGATGAGCGTGCACTGGCGAAGGTCAGGATCGAGTTCTGCTGCGTCGAACGCTTGTGATTTGATTCGAGCTGTCAGCGCCACGTGGTCTTCCATTGATTTCGCCTGGAACGAGTAAAACACTCCCTTCTGTTTTTGATGGGGACGGTGCTCCTCGATGGATCGAAACGGCTGGGACTGTTCACGTTGATTCCCCGGTTCGCACCGCAACCACAGCTTGTGAGTCAGATCTGCTGGTGGCGTCGACGAGGTGTAGAGAGCAGGATGAGATAGTATCGGGATGGTTGCGAAGGACGTTTGAGCAACTTCATGACGTTGGGGTGCTTGAGAATGGTGGACCGACAGCGGTGCTAGTCAGTTCTTCTGGCGCTTGCCCTTGAACCCGGGTTTGTTCGCCGTCGCACCTTTTCCGGAGGCCTTGCCGTAAGGTTCGTAGCGGTGCTGTTGTGGTGACGTCACGTTGCTGCTCCTTGTTTTAGCGGGTTTCGCTTGTTCGCGCTCGAGCTCAACTTTGTCTCTAAACCCTTTCAGCACCTCGCTGTCGATGTTCCCCATGAATGTTAGCGTATCCACGGTCGACACGTCTCGAGATAAGTCGGAAGCTTGCTTCAAAACGAAGTCCTCGTATCTGATCCCAGCTGCATAGGTGCCGCGCGAGGCTGTGTGGGATGCTGCCAGTGGCAGGAGTCCAACCACCATGACGATCAGACGCAATTGGTCCCTCTCCGGGTTTCTCAAAAAGAAAACTTTCTCTGTCCGTGGTGTACGTGAGTTCTTCCGTCGAAGACGTTTCCTGAGCGGTCGTAGAGGTTGACTAATCGATAATAAAATACTTTCAGTTCTAAAGAACTGAAAGTTTTCTTTTTTTTTTTTTTGCAAGAGGCACCACATTCTTTTGGCGGCTCCGAGAGCCGCGTTCCAGTTTTCGGGCAGGCTTTACGGGCCTCTTCGGGCCGGAAGGCATGCCAGAGAGACACAAGACACATGCAAGAGAGATGGGGATGGGCTATGGTACAGGGGGGTTAACAGTGCGTGGGTGTCCAGTATCTGAGCCTTTCACACAAACCAGCCAGGTGGCGGTTGAGTGAGGCCAGGTGGAAGACCCGGGAGGCCTCTGGCTTCTTTCTGCCACTGGAACTCGGAGGGGGGGAGAGTGTTGGAATGTGGGAAGCATGGTGGAATGAAAGGATGGTGTGGTGTGGCGGAGCACACGGTTGCTTGTTTGATTGCGGTGCCTCTCCCCGTAGGGGGTCATTTCCCATTATAGTACACACTTTCTTAGAGTTACCCATTATAGTACATACCTCTTAGAGTTACGCAAGATAGTACATGTTTCCTTAGAGTTGCCCATTATAGTACATGTTTCCTTAGAGTTGCCCATTATAGTACACACACTTGAAACTCCTGGAAGGCCCCCAGAAATGCAAGAAAAATGCACAGAAACCGTAGTTTTTGCTTTTTCTTCGTTTTTTTTAGAGACCCCCCTTTCCCCAGCCGTGGCCCAGGCACGGGCTGCTGGTTGGGTGAAATACCAAAAGAGTACGGTTTCCTGACTCGGACCTGAGTTTGTGCCCAAAACTTGAGTTCCAAACTTGGGTCCCAAACTTGGGTCCCAAACTTGGGTCCCAAACTTGGGTCCCAAACTTGGGTCCCAAACTTGGGTCCCAAACTTGGGTCCCAAACTTGGGTCCCAAACTTGGGTCCCAAACTTGGGTCTCAAACGCGGTGCACCGTGCTGCACGCGAGGAAAACCCGGCCTTCGATGAGAGTCTGGATTTGCTAACCGACCCTGGTTCTGCAGAAACTTGGACACAACTTGGACTCAAGTTTGAACACTCAAGTTAGAACAAAGTACTCTTCTGGGCACAAACTGGAAAAGGTGCTGTTTTGGGCACAAACTCGGGAAACGTACTGTTTTGGACCTTATCCCAGCCTCGTTTTGCCCGGGCTTCGTTCCGCCCCACAGGACAGAACAGAACAGGATAAGAGACAGTGTGAGACTTAGCTATAGCTAGCTGATAGCTAGCTATAGCTAGCTAGCTATAGCTGAAAATAGCTAAAATAGCTAAAATAGCTGACTGAGCATTTTCAACGGAAATGTCACTATTCCGACTATTTTCTCGGATTTTGTGCCGTTTTCCACAGTTTACCGGGATTTTTCAGGCAGATGATCAGCATGAGGTTCACACCGTGCTACCCCCCCCCCCCCCCTTCATCGGGCTTCCCCCCTGTAGACTACTGCACAGTAGGACTGGACCTGGGTCTGGCTTGCTGCACTCTGGCAGTCTCTGCTAACAATGCTGGTAGACTTGTATCACCCATTCCACGAAAAAGTGTCACAGATTTCGGCTTTTTTCGGATTTCTGCCGAAAAATTCCATCTGCAGGTCCGAAAATGGTCGGTTTCGAGATTTTGAGGACACGTTTGAATCCGTTGAGGACAGGGCTTTCCGAATATTTGGTCGGATAAAAATTTTGACCGACCCCCCCCCCGGAAATGGAGGTCGGCACCCGAAAAAATGGGGTCCTGGAGATCGGTTTTTTTTCTCTCTGCATCCAGGAGGGGGTCAGATTTTGATCGCTGGGCTAGCTGGCAGCTTGCCCATAATCGCGCATCCCAGAACTACTCGAAAACCAAAAGATTTCCCAAAAAGACCTCGAAAATAATTTCCAGACGGCTGCTTTTCACACCGAAAAATCGCAAAAAAAAAAAATCGGACCGGGGGAATCGAACCATGGCCTACAGGGGCCCAGGAGGGTGCGGTAACCGTTAGGCTATGTTGCCAAACCTCGGGCCAAAATTCGCTTTTAGCGCCTGCTCAGTTGGAATTCTTATCGGAAAGTGCGAGATCGTCATTTACTCGTTTCCAGTGTCCCAGGACGGTATTTCTGCTCTCTCAGAGCTTATTTCGCCCGGTTTGCGAAGAACTCAAAATGAGTCCAAAAATTCTCACTCGGTAGCGAACAAAAGAATTTTCCGCCGTTTTTTTAGCCCATGGTCCAGAGGTTACCACACCCACACAGGGGTTTGTGGGTCGGTGGTTCGATTCCCGCCGGAAATCGTTTTTTTGGGTTTTTGAAACAGCCCCAAAACCGACCTTTTGTCCATCTGCACGCCAGATTTTGGTCGCCACGCGAGCTGATTGCTTGCCCATATTCGCCAGGGATAGCTCTTTCCATCCCAAAAAAAATTTCCCCAAAATTCCAAAATTTTGACCCAAAACGGGCTGCTTTTCAGACGGAAAATCTGTGACACTTTTTCGTGGAATGGGTGGTATCGTAGTGCCTGGGGGGAAACCCGACGCACCACAAACAATCCTTTTCATTTCCGGGTCCATTTCTCGCATCGGAGCTGATCGCGAGCAGGAATTCGAAAAACGTCTGCCACGTGGAGTCACGGTGGACCAGCCAAGAAATGTCACCAGCCAGGGATCGATTCCTGTCCTTCCCACTGCAAACCTGTGGTTTCCAAGCCCGGTGCTCTGCATCTTGTAAGAACCCACGGACCACGCACATACTGGATGGTCCCTGGTCTATTTTTCACGGATCTCTTCATCGAAGCTGATCGCGAGCAAAAAGTCGTCGAAAAAGGTCTGCTGCGTGAACCAGCAACATAATGCCACCACCAGGGGATCGATACCCGTCCTGCTCAATGCACACCGGGTGGTTTCCAAGCCCGGTGCTCTGCATCCTGTAAGAACCCACGGACCACGCACGTAGTGTTTGATTCCCGGGTCTATTTTTCACGGATCTCTTCATCGAAGCTGATCGCGAGCAAAACTTTGTCGACAAAGGTCTGCTACGCGGACCAGCAACAGAATGCCACCAGCCAGGGGATCGATACCGTCCGTGTTCAATGCACACCTGATCAGGCTGGTGGTTTCTACGCCCGGTGCCCTGCAAATTGTAAAAACTACTGACCACGCACATAGTTTTCTGTCTCCGGGTCTATTTTTCACGGATCTCTTCATCGGAGCTGTTCGCAAGCAAAAATTCGTCGGAAAAGGTCTGCTATGTGGACCAGCGGGAAAATGTCGCCAACCAGGGGATCGAAACCCGTTCTTCCCAGTGCACACCGGTGGTTTCCACGCCCGGTGCCCTGCATCTTGCACGGACCCACGAACAATGCACATACTTTTTCGTTTCCGGGTCTATTTTTCACAGTTCTTTTCATCGGAGCTGATTGCGAGCAAAAATTCGTCGAAAAAGGTCAGCTACATGGACCAGCGGGAAAAAGTTACCAACCAGGGGGTCGATACCCGTCTTGCTCGATGCCCACCTGGTGGTTTCCACACCCGGTGCCCTGCATCATGCACGGACCCACGAACCACGCGCATACTTTTTCGTTTTCGGGTCTATTTTTCACGGATCTCTTCATTGCAGCTGATCGCGAGCTAAAATTCGTCGAAAAAGGCCTGCCGCGTGGTCCGGCGGGAAAATGCCACCACCCAGGGGATCGATTCCCGTCCTTCTCAATCCACACGTGGCGGCTTCCACGCCCGGCGCCCTGCAACTTGTAAAGGGCCCCGAACCACGCACATAGTTTTTCGTCTCCGGGTCTATTCTTCACGGATCTCTTCATCGGAGCTGAAAACGAGCAAAAACTCGTCGAAAAAGGTTTGCTACATGGACCAGCGGGAAAATGTCACCAGCCAGGAAATCGATACCCTGCACACGCCGTGACACGGCCCGGAGAGGGCGGGGGGGGTTGGGCGACTCTGAAAACGAGAACGAGGCAGAAAATCTGGTTTCGTCGCAATTTTTTTGCATTTTTGGGCACCTACCTGAGGTTTTCTGACGAAAAAGACGTGAACATATTTTCAGTCGTCTGGGCAGCTATTTTAGCTATTTTAGCTATAAATAGCTAAAAATAGCTAGCTGGCCAAATAGCTAGCTAAGTCTCACACTGCCGTACCAGAGCAAAACGTACTATCATGGACAACTCTAAGGAAACATGTACTATCTTGATCAACTCTAAGGAAAGATGTACTATCTTGATCAACTCTAAGGAAAGATGTACTATCTTGATCAACTCTAAGGAAACATGTACTATCTTGATCAACTCTAAGAAAAACCGTACTATCTTGGGATGTACTATAATGGGCAACTCTAAGGAAACATGTACTATCTTGATCAACTCTAAGAGGTATGTACTATAATGGGTAACTCTAAGGAAACATGTACTATCTTGATCAACTCTAAGAAAAACCGTACTATCTTGGGTATTGACTCCCCCGTAGGGCCTTGACGGCCGGGTATCGAGGCACCGGCGGGACGTTGGGGACTGACTATGGCTGTGTACTGGCCCGCAACTGGGCACGGTCCGTAGGCCGGCGCCCGCTGACTCTGCCCCGGCTATGCCTTTCGCCAGGGAAAAATATAGCTTGCTCAGCGCCATTATCTAGTCCCAAAAACAATACAGTTTCAGAATTGTTGCAGGAGAAGCCGGGTTGGCTCGAATAGAGGCTATCTACATTGCATGTTCAAATGGGCAACAGCCCCGAGCTCGCCGTTCAGCCAGCAGCGCGCAAGCAGGTGGCGAGCGCCCTCAGCGCGAGATCGCGTCTTCCGAGTCGGCGGAGCGCGAGGAGGCGGCGTCAGGCGTGATCGAGCGATTGGCGCCGCCACCCACGGGCTCGCCGGACGCCTGACCGGCGAGGATGGCGTAGCTCGGCAGAGTGCCGCACCTCTGCAGGTAGGCCAGGGCGAGTTCCGGGAAGACGAAGAGGATTGCCCAGAGGCGCTCCATGGCATCGGCGGGCGGAGGCTTCGAGCGGAGGCGGCTCTTCGCGTCGAGATCGGCGTCCATCGTCAGCCGGGATTGCACAGCTGCAGGGGCGTCACACCCGACGAAGAGGTGGAGCAGCGGGGCCAACGACCGGGTGCCGCAAATAGGGCACGGGAGAAACGCCTGTCTGCGATCCGCCCTCGAGAGGTCGCGCCATTCGGTGGCGTACATGGTCATCACCAGGTGGTGGTGGCCAGTGCGGAGCTGCCGCACCTCTCTTTCCGCCCGTGGTGCCAAGTGCTTGGGGCGGGGGATGCGGCGGCCAGAGACCAACCTGGCGAACGACGACGGGTTCCTGAGGAGGGTGGCCCTGTCCAAGGCGTCTCGTGCTCCAGCTTCACTGCTCTCCAGCCAGAGGACGGAACGATAGCGGCTGTTAGCGGCCGTGGCGCAGAGGCGTGCCGAGAGCGGAGGGGGTAGATTCTTGGCCGCGGCGTCGGTGGCCGCCCGCATGAACGCGAGTGCACCACGTTTTGCGGTCTTGTCCGCCCTCTCGTTGCCTTCGAGGCCGCAGTGGCCGAAGACGAACTGCAGCGTCACGGTGTAGCCCAGCGACTCCAACTCGGCCAGGTGCAGCCAGATCGCGATTGGGTACGGCTGCGTCTGGCAATGGGGGCCGTGGCTCAGCGTCATCAGGAGTGACTGAGAGTCACTGAGGACGAGGATGTTGAGCGGCGTCGGGGTTGGCGGGAGGAGGCGCAGGAGGAACTTCAGGCAGCTGTAGAGCGCGAACTCCTCGGCGCGGTAGCTGTGCGGGTGTTTGCCGGCGGGCAAAGAGGCATCGAACGTGCGTCGGTCGCCGGTGGGCTTGACGGGCAGGCCGTGGTCCGGCTTGATGGTGACCGACGGCCCAAGATCAATAAACACGCCGGCAGCCCCCCAGGTCGTACGGTCCGCCGTGCTCCTCAGCCACGGGCGTAGGGCAGCGCTGGCGTTGGCGTCGCAGATCGAGGGCAGAGGGGGGTCACCGTGTACAACGGAGCCGTCTGGCCAGGCGACGCAGTCCGGGTGGGGTAGTTCCGCCAGGCGTTTCAGCACCGCTTGTTTTTTCTCCGCATTGCTGGCGTGCTTGCGGACTTTCAGCGACGTGTAGATCTCGACGTCGGGCCTGGGAACCCAGGGGGCGAACAAATGGAAGTCGCGGAGCTCCCGACGGCAACCGTCCGTGCCCGCTTTCTTGCGGATGTTGTCGGACGTCGACTTCAGGAGCGTGTCCAGGGAAAGCTCGTGCGCCCACAGAACCTTGTTGAATTCAACCTTCTCCCGGAGGGCCGCGATCCTGCACTTTGCGAGCGCGCGGATCGGGAGGATACCAGTCTCCTGTTGCCCGGCGAATTCAGCGACGCCTTTGCGACAGCCCAGGATGAGGGTAAGGGCACGACGATGCATGCGTTCAAGTGTTGTGAGGGGCCCATTAGCGGGGAGGATGAATGGCCCGTAGATTCCGAGTGCGTACGTGTACGTGGGTAGCACATAGGAGAGATACAGGGTGCGGAGAACCGTGCCGTTGAAGCCGTAATCCTTGCCGGCCAGGTGTCGAAGGAGGTTCATCCTCAGCGAGAATCCATCGACAACCCGTTGGAGGTGAGGGAGGAAGGTGAATCCTTGGTCGATGGTTAACCCAAGAAGCTTCACTTTGTCAACCCACTGAAGGGTAACCACCGAGTGGAGCAGTGTGAGCCCGGCATTGGCCTCTGTTACGGGCCCGAACGCGATGCCAACGAATGTTTTGCCGTCATGTGGCGTGTTCGTCCCCACCAATCTACCCTCTGCCGACACTCGCCGTTCGGTGTCAGCAGGGGGAACAGGGACGTCAGCCCTCGTCGCCTTGAAGACTACGTTCGGTGGGGGGAAAGGGGCTGCGTTCTTTCCAACGAAGAAGACACCTCTGGTCTTCAGAACGGACAGGGACATCAGCGCCTGCGCCGTCCAGCGCTCCACCACGTCGACAACATCTTGCGCGTACTGCTCGAGGGCGGCAAACGTGCGGGCCTCCACTGCAACGCCGTCATCATCAGCATACAACGAGAAGGTTATCGTAGCCCCGACGTTGTCCAGATGGATGCGGCGCTGCAGTCGATCGAGGTCTGAACCGAGGTCGTCGATGTAGTATAGGAACAGAAGGGGGCCGAGCACCGTCCCCTGGGGGACGCCGGTATTCAAATCAAAGAAGCGGCCAGTCGCTCCGTCGATCTTGTAGGCAGCCCTCCTGTTCCGTAGGAAGGCCTCGATCCAGCGAAGGAACTTGGCGGGCACCCCTCTTCGCTGCAGGATGTCCATCAGCTTGCCGTGGTCGACGGTGTCGAACGCGTTCGCCAGATCGAACGACAGCAAACACGTGAACTGCAGACGGTTCCTGGCAGAGTCGAGAGCCGAAACTATCGAGAACAGCTGCTCTTCGGGACCGCGACCCTTGCGGAAGCCACCCTGCCGCGAGTTAAAACGCCGGACCTCAGGATGTTGCGGGCTTTCCGTGAGGTACTCGAGCCGATTCTTCACGATGACTTCCATTACCTTGGAGATCACACTCGTAAGAGATATCGGCCGGTAACCCTCCGGCAAGGCGTGGTCCCGTCCAGGTTTCGGGACGGGGACGACGTGGGCGTCTCGCCAGGATTCGGGAACGAAGCCTTCCTCCCACGAAATGTTGACCAACTCAAGGATGAGGGCCCTGGCACCGTCGGTGAGTCGGCGGAGGAACTCACTGCAAAGCCCGTCAGGGTCGAGCGAAGTCTTCGGGTCGAGGTTGTTGAGGGCCCGATCGAGCTCGTCGGCGGTGATGAGCCCGCAGCCAGCGTCGTCGTTGGATGGTTCTTTAGCGGGGAACCACGGCGGCGGTTTGGTAGCTGTCGAACCGCCGCACACCCGTTTGAGGTGATCCCCAAAAAGCTCCGTCTTCCCGTCTGCGGCAACATAATATGAGTGACCGAGCCGGATGGGGGGGATGTTGTTCTGCTGCGTTCGACCGTCGATCTTGCGGATCAGGCGGAAGAGCAGCCCAATGTCCGTGCAGCGGTTGATCCTCCCGGAGAAGGCATTCCAGTGAGCCGCCTTCGCCTGCGTGGCCGCCGACGCGAATCTGGCGACCGCGTCGGAGTAGGCGCGCTGTGCGTGTGGGGCGTCAGGGTCGGCGAGGAGGTCGGTGAAGGCCGCCCCCTTGACACGCTCTAGAGCAGAGAGCCCCGGGGTCCACCATTCCTTGTACGGACGTCCTTGTCGATACCGGGGGACAAACTGGTGTACAGCACGGCGGAACGTCGAAGCGACTCGCTTAGCGAATTGCACATTGGTTGCCGGCCGGTTTGCGAGTAGGGCAGAGCTCTCCTCGTCGAGATGCTCCATCATGCCATCCCAGTCAGCCCGTGCCCAAGAGAACCAAGTTTTGCGGAGGACGCGCGGCTGGGAGTACCCCCGGGGAACTTCGAACGCCATGGGGAGGTGGTCCCGGGTGGTACCCCAAGAATCCAGCACTCTCCAATTGCGGATGTTGGAGGTGGGGGTGGAGATTACCACATCCGGAGAGGAGTACCTGGCGTGGGGGCGGTAGGCCATCGTGGAGACCGACGGGTCGTTCAGGGTCATGGCAGACGCCTCGACGAGCCAGTCCCTGAGGATTTTTCCGCCTGTGTTCTCGGCTCCCCGAGACCAGTCCGGGTGGTGGACGTTGAGATCACCGGCGATGACCACGTGGTCGTCCATCGGGAACGGCTCCATGCACAGGTCTCTCCCTTCCTTGCGGGGCGGGCGGTACACATTGTACACCCTCAGGGGGGGAAGGCCGATGCGAGTGATCTCGACAGCAACGCAATCTAGAGAGGAGTCGGCGTCAATATCAGGGGGCGGGATTTCCGTCGCGAGCAGGCTTGTGCGAACGAAGATGAGAACACCTCCGCCGCGGGCGTCTCCGCCTCGGTCGCGTCTGAAGACTCGGTAGCCGTCGAGGCGAGGGGGAAGGGACTTGCTCGAGAGCCATGTCTCTTGTAGGAGCAGGATGTCCGGGATCCTCGGAGACATGTTGGCGACCCCTCGGCTGATACTATTGGTACCGCCAGGGATGGACTCCCTTGCCCAAAATGATCGGCAGTTGAACGACACGATCAAAAGGATGCTTTCGGGGTCAAAGGGTGCAGCGGCAGCGGAGGTACTGGCGGTGCGCCTCCGCCGCCGGCCGCGACCCGGCGGAGGGGCCGGCTCCCGGCGCGAAGCAGTATTGGTGTTGGCTGCTCGCGGTGGTGCGCCAGGGGTGGGGGGTGGACCGGCCGGATGGGCGCGGTGGTGGGCATCGGGGGGGGTTACCCCTCGATGCGGTGGCGACTGCATTTTACATCCGCTCCCGCTCGATTTCGCAGGCGCGAAATGAGCAAGGGGCGTCTGAGCAAGGGGCGTCATCTACCGGGCCGCATACGTCCGCGAGGAGCGCCTGATTAGCGGCGCTGTGTTGCGACGCGGTGCTGTCTTGCGACAAAGTCAAGCTTCGGGATCTCGGCCGCGTCGACTTCATTTTCTTGTGCAAGGCCGTGATTATCTTCACGTTTTCCTTGACGCTGTCCCCGTCCAGGACCGGCATGGCGACCTTCATCGCATCCAGCTTCTGGGGCCGGCTGACCAGGGGCTGGGCTAGCTCGGTGCTGACTAGGTTCTGGCTGTAGGGAACCAGCCCGAGGCTGGCTTCGGCCGGGGGGGCAGCAACCAAGGTCTGACTTTGTTCTGAGGTCTGGGACGGCCCCATCTTCGATCCCCTGCCAGCCCCCTTGCCTGCCGGAGGCGCCCGAACATCGTTCACCTGGGCCGCCAGCGAAGACATGCGGTCCCCCATCAACTTCAGTTGAGCGAAGATTTCCTGGAGCGGGCCGTTGATAGCTTGCTCTACCTTTTGCTCGACGCGCGTCCCGACCGTGCTCTCCACTAGGGCCGCAATTTGGGGCGCGTCGAGGGTGGCAGGTCGTTCGGCAGGGGACTGCTTGTCCGCTTTCTCCAATCTCTCCTGCACCAGGTCGCTGACAAACTTCTTGAACGCAGCAGCGTCTTGTGCAGGTGGCTGGTTGGGTGCGTTCTGCGAGGAAGATCTGGGGGCCGCTGCGGTTTGCTCGTTGACGAGGTTGCGGACCAGCGCCTTCAACTCCTGTTCCTCCAGGTCTGCGACCAACCTGGGGGGGCGGATGGGCGAGGATGACTCACTCGAAGACGTCGTGGCCAGATTCATCGCCGGCAAGTTTCCACACGGTATCGGCACCTTCACCATAGCGCTCCACAAAGACGGCGTACCGAACAGGATCCGGTGTGCTGGTCAAGGGATCTCTCCGCTTGATATCCGGGTCGAAGCGGTAGGAGCTCGAGAGGCGGGCGCTGGAGATATGTCGGGACGGTTGAATGGGGCGGCGGTCAATTTTCTTGATGGAGATACGCAGGCCGTTCGATAGGTCACACCGAAAACTCCCCGGGAGCGTTTCGGCTTTGACCGCCCACTCCGCGAACCTTCCAGTCCTTGCCATCTTGAACAGCGGGGTGACCTGCCAGCCTAGACGTGCGAGGTTCCGTTGGAGGGTCTCCGCGTTAGTACCGCAGGGGACGCCTGCAACAGAGAAGTACGCTATTTCAGCGGGGAGCTCGGGCAGGAGTCGGCGGGCTTCGGCGTACGAGGATGCCTTAACCCGAATGCCCGTCTCCCCCCTGCAGTAGGAGTAACCGAGGTGCAGGTGATCAATTTTCCCGGCTACAACGTCGGCCTCTTCTTCGCTCGTCGAGTCAGGGAGCATTAGAACCCGGTATTCCTTCGGGTCATCCAGGGGCTCAAAGAATGCGCCATAGAGCCCACTCGAGCGAAGGGTATGCGTCCCTACCCTGCCAGCGCTGACCGAGAACTTCACTTCCAGCGTCTGCAGAACTTCCCCCCTCACGAGCTCCTGTCTTGTCGACGCGTCCCAGCAAGAGTTTATCTTGCAGCGGTCGATGACGCTGTGGAGGTACGCTTGGGCCCACTGGAACGGGGAGTTCGAAACCTCTTCCCATGACGCCACGGTGTCCAATCCCGTGAACAGGTGCAACGGGAAAGTGGCCCTGAAACCGAGCCTCCGGGGATTCCCATTCTCGGTAGAGGTCCGCCTTACGGCCGCGACTGGCATTGTCCACACCATCGTCCCACACTAGACCCGCAGATCTTCGGTTTCCTACGTGCCTTTTGTCTCCCTTTCCACCTCGGCCGCCCTTTGCGCTCCCGAAGGTCGCGTCTGCGCTAGAATCGCTGCCCCTGCCGGGGACTCCGGAGTTCTTGCCTCCCTTCGGCCCTTGGTTGCTGCCGCGTCCACCGCGGCGCCCTCCCCCTCCTAGTAATCTGACCATGACGGTCAGGGTATCGTCGCGGTTGACCGCGTTCGCCTCGAATGTGTCCGAAAGGGCTAGGTGTCTAATTCCCTGTGAGACCCAGCACAGGTCTGGATCAAACCACACCTGCTGTGCAAAGAAATCCCCAACAACGGTTTCGCTGCCGACTGCATGGTGTCGGCGCTTACCGGAGGGATCGCACACCCAGAACGATAGAGGCGACGCCGTAGCGGCCAAGGATACATCGGGAGCCTCGAGGGTAGGCGTTGGTGGGGAGACAAGGGTGAAAGTAGGCGGAGAGGTCGAGGAAATGCTCGGAGATGGCGGCCCCCAACACACCGCGGGGTCAGACCACACCATCTTGCCGAAAAAGTCTTCAACAATCTCAGCGCTGCAGACGGTGTGGTGTCTGTGCTTCCCTGTGGAGTCAGTGCGAACCGGAGGAGCTCGTATGTTTGCCTTGCATGTTCTACGCACCGATCGTTCGCTTCCTGTTGCGCTCGCCGATGGGCGAGGATGCGGTCGTATTCCCGTTGCAACCGGCGTTGTTTGCGGGTGAGCGAGCGGAGGATGTTGCGGGGTGGCAGTAGAATGGGTGTGGGCGTGGGGTGGCGAGGTAGGCTTCGTGGGCGACGGGGGGTGGTACTGTGCGTGGCTGCGGAGGTGGCAGCGGTCGGTCCGATGGGGGGCACCCAGTGCCAGTCCGAGTGTCGGGGCGTATCATGCCGAGAATCGTCTGTTCTGACGGTTATGGGGACGTTCGAGGGCGGCTCGGCGAAAAAGGCCGTCGAGCGGGGGTGCAACAGCGGTGCCCACAGCGAATGTAGCGAGTGCCTCTGGTAGACGGCCAGCGAGGGAGATGCAGATGCAGCCTTCTCCGCTTCGAGCGGCGCACGGACCGGCGGGCTATGGTGCACCAAGGCGTGGCGCATTGGCTCTCGGTCCGGGAGCGTGCTCTCGTCGGTCCTGCCATCCCCCGGGGCTGCGGCGTGCGGCGTGTTCGCGGCCGAGACATTGAGCGGGCCAGTGTCGTCGAGGCCGAAGGCGACCGCCGTCGTCAGCAGCATCGTTGTAGCGGGCCTTCCCATGATCTGTACCGTGAACCGCTGAGTATTGATGTCCCATGGCCGGCGGATAAGCAGCTTTGGTTCGGCCGGAGCCCTCGCCACGAGTATCACGGTCGCGCCGTCGCCCGCGTCGGCAAAGCTATTGGTGTCAGAGTGTGCGCCGCCGTCACCTTCCGGTAGCTTGTCCCAGGCCGCGATCTCGGGAAAATTCGTGTCTGGAATTCCATCCGGGTCAGCGGCGCCCGAGGGGCAAGCGAGGGCTACCTGGATGGAGCGTACTGGGATGAACGCTAGGCCAATGCAGAGGTAAGCCAGCAGCATCATTGGAGCGGGCGTTCTGGTGTTGAGGTGTACTGCGAACCGCTGCGTGTTGATGTCCCGCGGTTGGCGGGTCTGCTTCTGGCGGTAGGTATATGCGGCGTCGGTCTTCGCTTCAGGCGGTGCACGGACAGGCTACAGGTTCATTAAACCTTGCGGTCGGCTCGTTTTCTCCATCTCTTCTCTTTTTTTTTTTTTCATCAGCGCCCCATGGTTTTATCGGGGGTAGGTGTACTGTTCCTACAATACTCGCGGTCGGCCGAGCCGTCGGAGCTACCGGTTTCTTCTTTTTGCAAGAGGCACCACTTTCTTTTGGCGGCTCCGGAGAGCCGCGTTCCAGTTTTCGGGCAGGCTTTACGGGCCTCTTCGGGCCGGAAGGCATGCCAGAGAGACACAAGACACATGCAAGAGTGGGATGGGCTATGGTACAAGGGGGGGGGGATAACTGTGTGTGGGTGTCCAGTATCTGAGCCTTTCACACAAACCAGCCAGGTGGCGGTTAAGTGAGGTCAGGTGGAAGACCCGGGAGACCTCTCTGGCTTCTTTCTTTCTCTGCCACTGGAACTTTGAGGGGGGGGAGTTGGAATGTGGGAATTGGTATGGTGTGGCGGAGCACACGGTTGCTTGTTTGTTGCGGGCCTCTCCCCGTAGGGCCTTGACGGCCGGGTATCGAGGCACCGGCGGGAAACGTTGGGGACTGACTAAGACACTGAAGTCAGAGGTCAGAGGCTGTGTACTGGGCATGGTCTGAAGATCGGCGCCCGCTCACTCTGCCCCGGCTATGCAAGGGGGATTAAGTGCGTGGGTGTCCAGTTTCTGAGCCTTTCACTCGAACCTGCCAAGTGGCGGTTGAGTGAGATGCGAGAAATGGACCCGGAAATGAAAAGTATTGTTTGTGGTGCGTCGGGTTTTCCCCCAGGCGCTACGATACAAGTCTACCAGCATTGTTAGCAGAGACTGCCAGAGTGCAGCAAGCCAAACCCAGGTCCAGTCCTACTGTGCAGTAGTCTACAGGGGGGAAGCCCGATGAAGGGGGGTAGCACGGTGTGAACCTCATGCTGATCATCTGCCTGAAAAATCCCGGTAAACTGTGGAAAACGGCACAAAATCCGAGAAAATAGTCGGAATAGTGACATTTCCGTTGAAAATGCTCAGTCAGCTATTTTAGCTATTTTAGCTATTTTCAGCTATAGCTAGCTAGCTATAGCTAGCTATCAGCTAGCTATAGCTAAGTCTCACACTGTATCGGCGCCCTACAGCAAACAACGGGTCTTCCACCTGCGGAGCTGATCGCGAGCAGGAAGTCGAAAAAAGTCTGCCACGTGGAGTCACGGTGGACCAGCCAAGAAATGTCACCAGCCAGGGACCGATTCCTGTCCTTCCCACTGCAAACCTGGTGTGGTTTCCAAGCCCGGTGCCTGCATCTTGTAAGGACCCCCGAACCACGCACATACTGGATGGTCCCTGGTCTATTTTTCACGGATCTCTTCATCAGAGCTCATCGCGAGCAAAAAGTCGTCGAAAAAGGTCTGCTGCGTGAACCAGCAACATAATGCCACCACCAGGGGATCGATACCTGTCCTGCTCAATGCACACCGGGTGGTTTCCAAGCCCGGTGCTCTGCATCTTGTAAGAACCCACGGACCACGCACATACTGGATGGTCCCTGGTCTATTTTTCACGGATCTCTTCATCGAAGCTGATCGCGAGCAAAAAGTCGTCGAAAAAGGTCTGCTGCGTGAACCAGCAACATAACGCCACCACCAGGGGATCGATACCCGTCCTGCTCAATGCACACCGGGTGGTTTCTACGCCCGGTGCTCTGCATCCTATAAGAACCCACGGACCACGCACGTAGTGTTTGATTCCCGGGTCTATTTTTCACGGATCTCTTCATCGAAGCTGATCGCGAGCAAAACTTTGTCGACAAAGGTCTGCTACGTGGACCAGCAACAGAATGCCACCAGCCAGGGGATCG
Organism: Diplonema papillatum; assembly: GCA_030068145.1. Taxonomy (NCBI): domain Eukaryota; phylum Euglenozoa; class Diplonemea; order Diplonemida; family Diplonemidae; genus Diplonema; species Diplonema papillatum. Next base: position 31,676 of record JAPJBO010001172.1, on the reverse strand, counting down.
ATACCGTCCTATCATACTGTAGCCCTTATGGAGTGGGCACCCCACACTGATTTCTTCGCACCGGGCCGGAAGTACCCACCTTGCCGAGCTGGTGCATGCCGTAAGAGTTTTCCATCAACCCTTGCCAAGACTCCTGCCAAAACAGTACCCTAACATCACTGCACTTTTTTCGGGGTGTTGCTCAGTATCAGAGTTTCCAACAGCGAGTCCGACGAGATTACTCTCGTTTTGACAGAGAGCGCTGGTGGCAGACAGCCGACCACCGATGAATCTGCTTGCTAACCAAGACGTCCCATCGCCCCCACGCCGGGCCACGGTCGCGATTGCCGGCCCATTGAGCGTCTCAACCGTACAGAAACAATACTGTTCAATCATATTATTTACGGCTTGATCTCCCGAAAAGAAAGTTCAATTGTATTCTACGGTTCAACAGTAATTAGCCCTCAGCAAAGCGAACCTGGACCCCTAAAAAGGCCAACTAACAGAACTGAACGTCCACCACTCCCTGCCAGCATTCAGAGCGATCGAGGGCACGACCCCTCGTAGAGAAACAGGTGTTGTTCGCTTGCCCAAGAGGCTGCAGCCACACTCGTAGTACAGATGCAAGACGACGATGCAGAGCGCAAGAAGAAACGACGGGGCCCTCTCGTAGTGCCTCGCAAGAACACGTCCGTATCCCAGCAAACGGTACACGATGTCCGAAAGGCGGCCGCCGAAGAGGAGGCAGCCCGGTTTGTCGCAGCGCCTCGGCGAGTTGCCCCGCCGACTGTCGTCGCAATGGAAGGGAAATCGAACCCGCGTTCTGGCGCAAGTGGTGCCCGGCTGCTGCTCTCCAGTGCTGAAAAGGAGAGAACCGGCTTCGATGTCCTGCAGCACAGCTACGACAAGGACACGTACCCCACCACCCTCCCAGAGGCCGGCGACAACGAAGAAGCACCTCGAGTCGCCGGGTTTCTAACGGTCAAGCACGTGCAGGGCGACGGCGAAGTCATCCAAGACGCAGAGCGTCGTTTCTGCGCCGTAGCCCCCTGCCCTACTGGCCTTGTCTTTGTGCATAAAACGAGAGCCGTACGCACGGAGCAGGGCCGAAGCGTCGCTTTGGCGCACTCCAACGTTATTCTGTACCCGGAGCAAGGCGTGCTTGACCTTATTAGTGGTTCAGAAGTGCTGACGCTGACAGCGGAAACGGTGCAGGAGGCGCAGTCGTGGCACGAGGCGTTGATCAAGGGGGCGAAGGAAGCGGAGGAAGACTTAGTGTTCCAAGCATACCTCGAGGACACCTACGGTCACGGCTTGGACTGGCTCGCCGAGGCGGAGCGTGAGGAAAAGCGCAGGGGGAAGAACAATTTGAACCTCTTCCCGTCCCTCGCAGAAGACGAGGCTTTCCCCGACGATGAGCTGTTCTTGATCCAACTCCCGCACATCCTTCCTTCGGTCAAACAGCAAGCGAAGCGAACGGCATCCTCAGCAGGTGGTAGTGGGGGTAAGTCCGCACAAACCAGCACGCATATCACCCACAAGCCCGGTTATGGTTGGACCGGTCGAGCGCTCGGCTCTACAGAACACCCGTCGTCACTGACGTCGTTACCTCCGGGCCGCATGGGGAAGATCCAGGTCCACAAGAGCGGGAAGATACGCCTCAAAATAGGCGAGTGCTCCTTCGACATCAGCAGTGGCGGCGACGCATCGTACGCGCAGACCCTGATGGCGGTGTACACGGTTGAGACTAAGTACAAGGCGGAGGGCTGGGGTAATGTAGGCGGCTGTACTATTTATTCGCAGCCGACGCTGACAGCGCCGACGGCGCTGCGCAAGGTGGACGGCGACATCATCACAGTCAGCCGTGAGACCAGCGCTCCAGACGGCCATTTTTACTCACTCGGCGAAGCTGGCTGGGTCTTGAGGGATGGCCCGGGCGCCGCTCGGTGGTCGCTGATTGGAGGAGACACCAGGCCGAGGGCATACGAGCTGGGCCCGATTCTACGCAAAATTGTTGTTACCCCAGACTTCGACGGGTTCGAGAACGATGATGCTGCCGATCTCGTGTACTAAAAGCGATGTGGTATCGTGTTTGCGACTGCTGACGTGCTGCCAGTACGATTACCGGCGCAGCCAGCCGATTAACATCAGGTAGTTCTGCAGCACTGGCGGCATTCGTGTGCCCCGGCAATCACAAGCACTGACACGACAGGCTCCAGAGCCATGTCTGCCTGCTCAGTGACCAAGCGGCTGGTGGTTCTTGAGAAATGGCCGCCGCTCGGTGGGCGTTTATTGGCGGCATTCGAGGATGCTTGCGATCCCATGTAGAATACACAGAAATCGTGTTCGCGACTGCTGACATTTCTCCATAGGAAATATAAAGAAAAGAGTGCTGCTTTCGGCTGAAAGAGCCTTTTCAACTGGTCCTCCAATACTGCGTCCGCGGTTAGGCCGTGTTTTCAACACCCGAGCGAAGCCACTCATTCAGGGAGAGCGCATCACACTTTATCAGATCATGTTCGAACCGCAGAGTTGACTCACTTGGGTTTGCTGGTGCAAGCGAAGTGTAGCGGGTCAGCTTGATTGCGCTGCAAACCTCTTCACCTTATCCCACACTAAGCGTTCCAGTTCAGGTTTAGTAGCGTGGAAGCTGACGTAAATCCGCACTTTCCCGGGTTGCCGATGCAACTGTGGTTTACAACACTACACTGGCTGCAGACTGGAGCTTTCGAACCCAGTGGCATGCTCTGCCTTTTGCCGACTTATGTCCGATTCTTGCAGTTTCTTCTCCGGCTTTCGATACCTAAAACGTGAATTCCAATGTAATTGGGTTGCTCGTCTGTGTCCCTATGGCTACGCTCGACTAGTTCCTGCCGGCCATAATATTGTTTTTCGCCGCATGCAATGAGTCAGTGATATTGCACCCAGTCTCTGTTCAGTGTGGCTCATTTCAATCTATCTTGTCAGCCGAGAGCTCCTCGCCAGAACTTCTTTATTTTTCCTTTGTTGTTACCGCATCGTTTCCCTTCGTGCGGCGAGGTGCTCTTGCAGCCGAACATGCAACGGGCGACATTCAGGATTGCCGTCCCTGCATAAAAAGAGTCTTTCCACAGTTGCCTCAGCGAAAAAGAACCGCCAGGAGATAATTGAAAGGCGTCGGAGTGGACACCCGGCTTATGAAAATAACGTGTAGCCCGGAGATACGAAAACACACCGCCTCACGGACAGGCAAAATATTGAAGGGCACGAATCTGCACGCCCGCCCGAGCCGTGAAGAGGCGCAAACGAGTGGCGTCGACATAGGCTAATCATCGACGATGATGCCCACCGTCCAAGTAACTCGCACCTCGTATCTTGCTTTCTCTCGCTCTTGTTAATGTGTCTTGCGTATTTCATGAGGATCATTAGGTTTTAGAGTGAAATTTTTCAAGGTCAGCTGGGGGGCGGGGGGTGGAAGAGCCGCACCTCGTCGCATCGGTAGGGAGTGTCGAAGGAAGGACGGTGCCGCGATGAGCGAAGGCGGGCACACGCTGCATAGCGTGTCCCTTGCTGACTTCGACATAAAAGTAGGCAACACGATCTCGCACACGTGGCCGCCGACCGTCAATCTGCAAGACGACATCGACCAAGACAACCTACACGACCTCTGCTTCCCCGATGGAGCGCACGCGGCTGAGCGAGACACAGTGTGCGCTATCCTTTCCAGAAAACCGAAAAACGCGACAAAAACAAAAACAACACCGACCCTAGACACGCAGCAGCCCCCCAGCAAGCACCTTTTTGCCGTGGCATGCTACCGTTCTCTCCGCACAAGCAAGGTTGAACGAGGGGCTGTTCAGCGAGCGGTGCTGGTCATTACCGAAGTGCCGCTGTTCGCGACGGTAGCAGGAGTCGTGCACGATCTGCTGGGTTGGTGGCTCAGTGACGAGGACCAGTTCGAAAAGTATCGCAAAATCGACGACAACGACGCAAAGACGTGGGTAGACGTCGCTGTATCGACGGGGTCCGTGCAGGGCGACCCTCGCACCGGTTCCGAAGAAAACGACCGGCGGTTCATCCAAGGACTCCACAACGCCTTGCGGGACTGCTTCCTGAATTCGCGAGACGGGGACCGGCATGTCATCCTCCCTTTCAACTTCAGCCACCCGCCCGCTTGCAAAATGACCACCGAGCTGACCGCTCCGTTTGTAGGCAATCTTGTCAGTGCGAGCACGCCAAGGGCCATGGTAGAACACGCGATGGGGTACGGGTGCAGCCTGAAGAAGCTCATCAAAACATTCAAGCAGGACACCGCGAAAATCTACGCGGCCCTCCTCCGTCGCCGTAGCATTTGCTTCGTCGCGCAAAGCAATGCCGATGATGCGTGCTCGAGTGTATTAGCCGCTACCCATCTGATACGCCCGCTCACCATCGACCCGAGTGAAGTAATACCCTACGCCACGGTTACAGACCTCGCACGCATCGAGCAAATGCCGTTTGTCATCTGCGGAGCGACTAACCCATTCTTCGAGGATGCAGCGCGTCACCCGTGGGCTACCCTCATCTGCAATGTGTCGACCGGCGAAGTGTCAGGGGACAAGTCGCTGACAGTGGGAAAGTCTGTGCAGAAAATGACGACCCGCGTCGTGGAAGGCGTCGTGGAAGAAACGCGGACGGAAGCCTGGATCCGGAATTATTACGAAGGGGTCACCGCCCGCGCCCTGCAAGGCGGCAAGGGGAGTTCCCCCGTGGAGCTGGGCAAAGGAGTGGCGGGCTCGTGGGATTGTGATGGCTTGGAGGAGGTCATCAAGCGAGCGGAGCGGATCGCGGAGACGGTGACGAAGTGTCACGACGCCAACAAGAAGAAGACGGCGGTGCATGCTGAGTGGTTCGCGGCGATGATCGAGGCCATGCGTGCCGTTGCCGAGCGGTCAGAGACGGATCAAAAGGAAATGTTCAACCAAATTGCTTCGTACCATCTCGACGACGACTTGTCCGGGTTCGCGGACATCACGGTCACCGGCTGCGCGTCGCGCACCGAGCGGTGTGCCGTGGCGCAGCTTGCCTATGAGGAAAATAAAACGAGGCTTTTGCTCACCGAACTGCGCGAGCGGATCTACCTCCTCATTGACAGCTTCAATAGCCGCAACGACGCCGCCGTCCACGATGAGGAGAACCGCTTCTTCTCCGATACGTTCAACACCCCGGAATACCAGTTGTACAACATGACCAATCAGGTGCTCCATTTTTTTGTTCGACTCACCTTGTCCTCCGCGTCTCTAAAGACCCCAAATTAATTGGGCTATTGCAGTTAATACACTGCCAAATTCTCAATTCGACTTAGGGGGAGAGGATTTTTACTATAGCGGACTTTTTTTCCACGAAAATGGGGGGGGGGGCAGTGCTGACACTACCCTGAGAGCCCCCAACGACTTTGCAAGGGCCCCCCCCCCCCCCCCTTCAAACCCAAGAAACATTTTCCCCCCTTCTACAGTGCAGTTGCCTTGGAGGCTGGGTGGTCGAATTCTCTAAGGTGAAATGGTCAAAATTCCCTGGCATAAGTGGGCCCACAAAAAATTTTCAAAGTGTGGTTTTTGGGGTATTTGGGCCAAAAAATAGCTATTTTTTACCGGCAAATAAGGGGCCTTTTTGTCCCGAGGGCAAGTTTTTTTCACGAGACGAGCCCGAGGGCGAAGCCCGAGGGCGAGTCGAGTGAAAAAAACTTGCCCTCGGGACAAAAAGGCCCCTTGACCGGTACAACGTAATTTTTTTACGGGCTGGATTTTTTTTGCCTGCCGCTGAACAGCTGCAATGAGGCCCAGGAGCAAAAGGAAACGGAATGAGCATTCCTCACCACAAGACAACATGCTAAAAGGGTTGTGCTAAGAAAGGTCGATGGTGAACGCCTTTGCTTTTTTGGTCGTGTAGTTGCGGCTCTTCACCTTCAGGCGTGCTGCCAGCTTTGGGTACTTGTCTTTCAGAGTGACGCCGAATTCTGAGGTGTGCTTTGCATTCAGCATGCTGTAGATTGACCACATGGTTGAAGGCTTGAAGCTGCGGTCGTCTACCAGGTGCTTGAAGAAGGTTGCGTACTGTGCCTCCGTCGGCTGCTTCTTGGATGGCTTTCCCGAGAGGGGCTTTGGGTACTTGCAGTGAACTTGAATGTAGTCTATGAAGTCCCTCCACACCAACGTGTAACGTTGCCTGGACTTCTCCGGCAGAGCGCTGTCGCTGCTTTCGCCTTCAGAGCTTTCGTTACTGGAGTCGCTGACTCCTTCTTTCTTCACCTTCGGCATTTTGTGGTCTTGTCTCCTTTAATCCTGTAGGTGTTGCTATGAAAATGTCTCCAGGGACAAAAAAAAACTTTTTGTCCCTGGAGGGACAAAAAGCTCCCTTATTGTCCCTGGGCCTCATTGTAGCTGTTCAGCGCCAGGGACAAAAAAATCCAGCCGGTAATTTTTTTTTTTTTTTCTGACCACCCACCGTGGTGACCACCTTAGAGAGTGACAGGTAGCGTCCCCCCTCCACAGTGAAAATAGCCTGGACACGGTGCACTAGTCAAGGGCTTTTTTGACTTTGACTAGTGGTTTTACTAGTCAAAATTTTGACTAGTAAAATGACTAGTGCCACTAGTAAAAATGACTAGTGCACTAGTAAAAATGACTAGTGCACTAGTAAAAATGACTAGTGATTTAGACAAAATCCACCTAACCTGGACCCAAGTCCTGGGTGTTTTGAGAGTTTTCGAGGGGTTCCACGGCACTACCGTGACCACCACACCACAAACCACCTGGGCAACCCCAGTTTTCGCGAGACAGGCCGAGTTGCGAGGGTTTTGGTTCGTTTCTTGGGAAAGTCCCTGAGCTTGTATGGCTTAGCAAACATAGTGCAAACGACAGTGCTATCCCTGCACGGTGAGGTCAGAGACATGTCGTGACAGGTTTCAGACACTGAAATACTGCGGGCTTCCGACCACAGTCAAACTCTGGTCCGTAGATTCGGCTTGTCGTTCATGGCGCTCCTATCGCCTTGGCATCGCACCGGACACAGTGCATTTACAGTAGTGGGTTCCCTAAAACCCACGATTCTTGCCGAGCTTCCCAACATGAATGTGCAACAGGTGCTGGCTTTGTCCGCCTGTGAACTGTTTGCATGCAAGGCTTTGTGTAGTGTCGTTGCTCACTGCTATGTGCTCCGCTTTCTAGTGTTGGAGGCACTCTCCCATTGCGTGCTTCCTCTTTCACGCCGCCGCGGAAAACCAGTCTTGTAGCGCGCGCGTTGTGTACCAGTCAACACGTCGTGGTGCTTTGTCCAGGCATTTCGAATGCCTGGAAGTCACGTTTCTTTGTCGTTTCGGGACGTGCTAACGACCATTGAGCCCACCGATCAACTGCTCAAAGCTTTCGTCGGGTGGGACACCAGCAGGTTCTGGTTTCTACTCGTCGGGTCTACCGCAATCGCGTAGCCGGTGTACTATTTGTGAAAGCAGCTTCTTTCGCATCTTCGGTTGTTCACAACGACAATAAAAATCACCGCCTCGGATTAGCTTGAATTCACAACGCACTGTCTATCGGGCATTGAGAGCTACTAGTAGTAAGTGCGGAAGAGCATGAGGCAGGCAAGCTGTATAACGCTCCCAGTAGGCAACAAGTTCCCAGAAACTCCCCGTCCTCGGCTGTGGTGCTCGCTTGCCTTCATGGCACTTGCACTTTCTAGAACTCAATACTCAGCCCGATTCCTGTGGGGGAAGAGTCGGGGTGGCCCACCAAAAAAGCGACCACAGTTCTGCATGTTCAGCCGCAAAACACAAACCGACGAGTAATCGTAACTTATTCCTGCAGAACTGGCTTTGTTGCATGACGCTCGTGGCAGACATGACCCCCAGCTTTCGTCTATCGCACAGTAAGGAATCGCGTTGGGAACCGCATTCAGAAAAATATTGGACCGGAACTTCTTTGGGCCGGAATTCTTTTGGACTTTTTAGAGTTAAAGTTTTGGGCTTTTGGAGGTTCTGAAAGTTTTGGACTTTTCCCTGGGGTTTTCAGTTTTTGGCGGTATTTTGAAGTCTGACCGAAGCAGCTTTTGCACTCGTTTGATTTGACATGTTTCCGTTACACCAATGATGGGACCGGCAGATTGTGCGAACATTCCAAAGCTTCCCGAATTCCGGGCCGCAAACGCGTCCAAATTGGTTCAGGTTACCTTTAGTTTCTGTTCGTCCTTAAAACTCGTGGTTGCACGATCATGACTATGGGCGTAGCCTGGGTCGCGTAGACAAGCAGCTCGGGTGAGCATGGCGGGGCGACTCATGAGATTGCCCCCGTCGCCGACCACGTGCCGGAACACGACGTCCGGGACCGGCTATACTTGATCAACTCCTTGAACGCCAGCAGCCCGCTGTCGTCGGCATCCACCGTCAAAAACGCGCGTGACCGCCACTCGGCGGCCAGGACGTCGCCTTCACTCAGCGACGCTCGCTTCACTGCGAGCTCGCCGAGGTCGAGTCCTTCCGCGGGCATGCCGCCGGCCCTGCTCCGTATGGCCCGGCGACGCCGCGTGCCGCTACGCTCAGCGACTCGCCACCTTCTGCGTCTGGCTAAAGTAGCGACCTCCAAGTTGTAGGGCGCTGTTAACGGTCAAGGGACACCACATGTATCATATCTTATCGTATTCTTGGATTCTAAACTTCCTTGTGGGCGTGAACCCTACTGTAAAATATTTGAACCGGAACTTTTTTGGACTTTTGGGGGTTTTGAAAAGTACTTCGACTTTTTTCCCGGTCCAACATTATTCCGAACACGGTTGTAAGCGCAACGGTAGGGTACAGTTGTGCCGTGGGACCCTCTGAAATCTACAAAATAGCCCAGATTTCGGTTCGGAACAGGTGGATTTCTACTAGGACACTAGTCATTTTGACTAGTGCACTAGTCATTTTTACTTGTGCACTAGTCATTTTTACTAGTGTTTTTACTAGTGCACTAGTCATTTTTACTAGTGCACTAGTCATGCTTTTTCACTAGTAAAATGACTAGTCAAAACACCTTTTTCACTTTTACTAGTGCACCGTGTATATAGGGGGGGGGGGGGTAGGGGGGGAAGATACTTTTCCCATTTTTTTGATTTTTTCACCTCAAAGTACTGCATCCGAACGTGAAAATGGGGTATGCATGTGTTTCATGCGCCTCACTTTGACCAGAGAGGTAGAAAAATGGGGTTTTCACCGGAATTACGCCAGAACACCTTTGAAAAGTGGTCAAAATACCATAAAAGGGCCAAACCCAAACGTTGCCTTTATTCCTAAATTTGCACATTTGGGGCTTCTCAGCCGCTTCTGTCGTGTCTGTCCGACCGAAGGGACCCGAAGACCTGCTTCAAAAAGAAACAGACCGCAAAGGAAGAGACCTCAATGAGAAACGGGGTGAGCTCATTGCAAGAATGCAGCCAGTGTCCCCTTCTTGACTGCCTTAGCAACGGGTCCCCATCCACACGGGTTTGCCTGTCGCCTTGCACGGACGGAGGTTGACAGAAAGCTTGGTGGACATTCCACACACGTCCTGTAGCGCGGGGCTAGGGCAGCGATTTTTGGATGATCACACGTGCACACCAATTCAGAAGGTTTGCACGGCCGCACGTACGGCGCACGCTCGCGGCTGACTGGCGCAACCAAAGAGTGAGGGGCGGCAGCTTTATCATCGTCTACTTCGCCAAATTCGCGAAGTGAAGTGTGGATAGGCTGATACATGTATAAGATGTATGCACTGCGACAACAACTAATTGTGGGAGTACACCCGTGCCTTTTGCCATTCCGTCTCGGGAACTGTTCTCTTGGCACAGTGGGCCGCCCAACTGTCACATACCGGAGGTGTCACGGTGCTTTCAGGCCTCAGCCCTGTTCCTTCCAAATTTTCATCTTTTCTTGCTCTTTACAGGTCTTCGCTGGTCGTCCTGTCGTTCCCTCCCGAACTCAATCTTTCGTCACTCCTGGTGGGTCTCAGGGCTATTTTGGGTACTGCCAGGGTGGCAAACGAGTTCTGGAACCGATTTTGGACGCCAAGAGCCCATATTCAGCTGCAAGGCCGCGCCTTTGCACCAAAATATGAATAAAGGCAACATTTGGGAGTATCTTCCCCCCCTAGGCATACATCCGATCCGACTCGTATGCGAGAATGATTCTCGCATTCTCGCATGAAATTCTCGCATATTCTCGCATGCGAGAATGATACGAGTGAAATACGAGAATGTGTAAACCACTCAAGAACCATGTATTTGACCCGTATTCGAGGCTCCGACAGCAATACCAAGTGAAGATAGCAAAATAACGAAACAAGGCTATGCCAACTGCAGCTTTGTAGCTGGCATTGTGTCCTGCTTTCAAGACAAGGACACCTCAACACACTATGTTGTCAACAACAACTCTGGTTGCTCCATGGTATTGCTTTCAATGCTTGAATAATGGTCGAAACCATGCTTCACAACAAGTGCTCCGTCCGCCACCGTGCCTGCAACTTCTCCGCTGCGGCTTCTTGTGTTTTCTTCTACGATTTCCTCTGCCACAGCTCGTTTCGTGAAGCTGGCGGGTACCATTCAGTTGCCGCTGACTTAGGAGGCACCGGCTTTTTGAATATTGGCCTCGGGGCCGTTTGCAGGTGCATTATTAGGTTGCAGGCTCTCTGGATGGCAACGGTCCGCAGGTACGTCCGCGAGCCCTTGGCATCTAGCGAGCCCAGCGACAGCGAGTCAAGGAGACCTAGTCCTCAAATAACGCTAAAAGCACAAGCAAATTCGGTTCCCGAGTTCATAAACAGCTTGAAAGCCTGCATCCACGAACACACGAAACGAACTGTGGCAGTGAAGGCAGAGGAGGAAAGGAAAGTTCACTACACAGAGAAAGCAGCAGCTTGAGAAGTTCGGAGGCCCAGTGGCGGCAAAATATGCCGCGGAAGCCTCATATGTTCAAGCATGCTGTACTGTGAGTTATCTCATTCTCGCATATTCTCGCACGTGCGAGAAAATGCGAGAATCATGCGAGAATTGCGAGAATATGCGAGAATTTTGCGAGAATCGGGGCCGCGACCCCCCAACACGAGAATATGCGAGAATACGAGTCGTATCGGATGTATGCCTAGGGCTATGATGGCAAGTAAACGGAAACGTTTCCCGTTTCCGTTTCCGTTTCCGTTTCCATACTTTCAAGGAAACGGCGTTTCCTTATTTGGGAAACGGCTGCTGCAGATTGCAGTGTGTAAGGTGACCACACCTCGGAGGGGCGGGGGGAAATTTTTTTAGGGGTATTTCCCAACGAGCCAGCAAAACAAATTTATCTGTGCAAACGGTGCTGTCTCCGAAGTAGTCTCGAACTGCGCGGTCCTTCGTAGTGGTGGCAACCAAGCACTCAGAGAATTGGGCCTGGAGACCTCCCCGTAAAGTTCTCGACAAGGTTCGTATGCGTGACAGTTATTTCGGTTTTGGCTGCAAGTTGACAAACCCTGTCGGGGATGTGAGCAGCCTCAGAAGCTGGAGTTAAAGCTGGAGTTAAAAAAGCGGGTGACACACCCGCTTTTCGGGTGTGACTCGGGCACCCTCTTTAGCTCCAACTTCTGGGGCTGGACCTCACCGTGTATTATTCCCTGGTGGTGTTAGCATGGTTTGTGGGTAGCCTGCAAAACCACGGAGCCGTTTCCGTTTCCGTTTCCGTTTCCGTTTCCATGTTTTGGAAAAAACGGATGGAAACGCGTTTACTTGCCAACATAGCCCTAGGCATAGTGGTCAAACGATTCGCATGCGATAATAATTATCGCATTATCGCACAAGATTATCACACATAATCGGCATGCGATAATATGCGATAGTCCATTATACTCTATTTGTACAGAGGATGTACCCCTGTAGGGGTGGGTTTCGGGGGAAAGCTTTGTGACTTTCTCTGGGGTTTGTAGCAAGAGTGATATGAGAACCTGTCTTTTCTGGCAACCACATCCAGATTCCGTTGCCGCCCCATCGATCGTGACAGCTGATACTACGACAGCTGAAGTTCGTGTCCAGATGCTCCCCAGACGCAAGAAGCACATGGGGGTCTCCAGAAGACAGTGTCATTCTGGAACTTGACAAACCGCCGAAACAAGACCAACCATGACTTGTGTACGAGGGAAGACCATGTTCGGCGAGCCCCAGTGAAACAGCCGGAACCAGACAAAAGCCCGGCGTGAGAGATCCACGCACCGGCACCAAAACGACTTAAGCGTTGCTGACACGGGATTCCCCGGGAAGTGGCGACAAGGTTTATGCTCTTTACGCTGCCTGGATACGCCACAAGGAGGACGAAACTGATGTTAACCGGCATAGAAGCAGCTTGCCTCCAAGGACCGCTGGAACGACGCCAAACCCGTGTGTCCGCAGGACGTACCCTTCGCTCAATGGAAACTGAAGTTTCTCATCAAGGCGTTACGTAGACCGTTGGCCGTGTAGTCACAAAAAAGAAGAGAGTCCACAGCGCTACAATGCGCGATCCCCCGCGAGGCGAGCTCACCCGCCAGCCAGAGACTGACATTGCAAGCGGCATCTGTCTGTCGTCGGGTTGCTGACGATGGTCTCAGCCATGAGTAGGGTACGGAAGTGGGTGCGAAGTCATGATATGGCAGGCTGCGCCCTACCAGTGCAAGGGTTGTTTCGTTGGACGACTTCCGGATGAAGCAGGAGAAAATACAAGGAACTCTGAGAGGGTGATGGACACCCACAACGTCACGGCACGGCCTACGGCGGCGGCTAAACGCCTTGATGGGAAACTTCAGTTTTCATAGGGCGAAGGGTACGTCCTGCGGATACACGGGTTTGGCGTCGTCCCAGCGGTCCTTTTGGAGCAAGCTGCTTCTATGCCGTTCAACATCACTTCTGTCCTCCTTCCAGCTGCAAAACGTGGGTGGTGTGTGAATCTCGGCATTGTGGCGTACCCAGGCAGCGTAAAGAGCATACACCTTGTCGCCACTTCCCGGGGAAGGCTGAGGCTCCTGTGAGGCTCCCGTGTCGGCAAAGCTTAAGTCGTCGATGAAGACGATGAAAGAGAGCTTGCACGTTTTGTTGACCAAGAAGGGATCAGCCATCGCAGTTGTCAAGTTAGGTGATACTGGGAGTGGTCGGATGTCAGTTGTCGAAGCGTCACGGTAGCATGGCGCGAGTGAGAAGGGCTCACGACGAGCTCCGCGGACTCGTTTTCTCACTTTCTGCGCCTGTAGAGCCATCCGGCCTCGCTCCGGGTCCCCCGAAGGATTCTGCGATAATGTGCGATAATCATTATCGCACATGCGATAATGTGCGATAATATGCGATAATACGCGATAATATGCGATAATCGTGCGATAATGCGAATGAAAATGCGATAATCGGCGCCAAAATCCCAAATGCGATAATATGCGATAATGCGAATCGTTTGACCACTATGCCTAGGGGGGGGGGCAGTGCTGATACTAAGCCTGAGACCCAAAACGAAGTTGCTAACCCTGGGTGGGGGTGGGTACCCCCCCCCCGTTGCCGTCCGGCTGACAACGATGGGCCTTAGCATCAGCACTGGGGGGGGGGTCAGGTCCGATTCTGCCAACGACTCCGCAATCTGGCCGCTTAGGGCCACCCATGGGGGGGAAGGACCTACCCACCCCAGGCCCCAAAAACGTCTCTATACGCTGGTTGACAGGTGCACCATCAACACAGCGTGTCCGACTCGTCGATACCGGCTCCTGATGACTCGCGGCGGCACCTGCCGAGCTGCCACGACTTGATCGACGCACTTTCCAAAAAATTCCAAATCCTCGAAATTTTGGCAATTTGTACATATGGTACGATGCCAAAACCCCCCCCCCCCTTTGCACTAATAAAATTTTTTTTGATGTCACCCCATACTGGCCCCGAAACCCCACTTGTGTGGCCCAAAACGGTTCCCTAACGGTTTTTGGCGGGCTGAGTCGAGGTAAAGGGGTCTCTGAAGGCCCACGAATAGGCCCAGGTGGGCCCAGGTGGGCCCCGGAGCGGGCACTCAGTGCGAGGGGGGGTGCCCCCAAAATGGGGTCATTTTCAAAGCCTCGCCACTTCTCAAGCTAGTCAAACACCTTCTGGCCTCCAGCGGGAAACCCAGACTACACAACGACAAGATCGGCTGTGTTCGGCCGTAGATAGCCACCAGCGGGTCCTCTTGAAGCCGAAGAATGTTCTCAGGGGTCTCAGATAGCCCTACTTGGCCACCCCGCCTGCAGCGCCTGCGGTGGGCAGGCACACCTTGTAAATAGAGTGGGTGCAGCAGGTGCACCCTGCCTAGAATCCGGCTTTACCAGCAATACGAATTAAGAATACAGGTTGACCCAGGAAAACGGAAACTAAGAGAGGGAAAATGCCAAAGATCACGGGTCTGGAGTTCGTGGAGTCATCGGTGAGAGCAATGCAGAAGTTGTCGCCGTTTCATGAGGAAACGAGACGTGGTCAGTCCATGCAGAGACGACTCGTAGCCAGCAGGACCTTTTGCGAAAAGGTCTCTGGTGAGGACCTGATCGGTTTCTTTCTCGCCCTAATGACAGAGGAGGAGAACGTTGACATCTGGAAGCGCCTTTCTGGTAGGCTTTCAGAAGCCTTCAACAGACTTGACGACGAGGCGAGCCGGCGACGCATCGTGAGCGGTTTGGACTGGGCACGTGCCCGGTACAGGGCTGTTGGAATGGTCGTGGGTGACAATCTCTGAAAGAACCGGGGAAAGGCTGCCGAGATTGGCGTTGGCGGGGGAGTCCTCATCTTGGTTCTTTTGCATTTTTCCACCTTATATTCTGCGTTTTCCTTGTAAGCACTGTGTTCTCAAAAGCGGGTGAAGCCGGATTCTAGGCAGGGTGCACTTGCATACCACACATTCTAAGCGTGTGCCTGCCCACTGCTGGCGCTGCACACATGGGGCTAACTGTGACCCCCGAGAGCACTCTTCGGCTTCAAGAGGACCCGCTGGTGGCTATCTACGGCTGAACACAGCCGATCTTGTTGTTTTGAAGTCTGGGTTTCCCGCTGGAGGCCAGAAAGTGTTTGACTAGCTTGAGTAGTGGCGAAGCCCGAAAATGACCCCATTTTGGGGGGCTCTCCCCCTCGCGCTGAGTGCCCGCTCCGGGGCCCACCTGGGCCCACCTGGGCCTATTCGTGGGCCTTCAGAGACCCCTTTACCTCGACTCAGCCCGCCAAAAACCGTTTGGGAACCGTTTTGGGCCACACAAGTGGGGTTTCGGGGCCAGTATGGGGTGACATCAAAAATTTTTTAATTAGTGCAAAGGGGGGGGGGGGGGGTTTTGGCATCGTCTCATATCCATTTCCCAAAGAATTCCTGAGTCCAAAAACTGTTTTCCAGGCAAGTCCCCTGGGAAACCGACTTAGAGATTTTCGGACAACTTGCACCAAGAGAATCTTGGTGCAAGTTCCGAGCTGGCCGACGGTAGCGGACGGAGTATCCGAGCTAGCGGACGGTAGCGGACGGAGTATCCGAGCTAGCGGACGGTAGCGGACGGAGTATCCGAGCTAGCCTACGGTAGCGGACGGAGTATCCGAGCTAGCGGACGGTGGCGGACGGAGTATCCGAGCTAGCGGACGGTAGCGGACGGAGTTTCCGAGTTGGCGGACGGTGGCGGACGGAGGAGTTTCTGCTCTTCGTATTGTCTGACGAGAACCGCCTAAAAGAGCTTCTGCTCTTCGTATTGTCTGACGAGAACTGCCTAGCAGAAAGGGAGAAGTAAGAACACGTCTTTGTAACTGATAGCACTAGCGCAAGGGAATGTTGAGTGACTGCCTTAACCCGGGGAAACGAGCTTGGGCGAGGTCACCGGGGGGTTAGGGAGGGTGGGAAAACTTGAACTTTCTTTGAACCAACCACACCCTGAAGGCTGTGTGAAGTTCTCTGATCGACTTTTCGTGGTGCATCAACTCCATCAGTGAAACTGTGAGAGTTTCTGCTCTTCGTATTGTCTGACGAGAACTGCCTAGAAGAAGTTTCTGCTCTTCGTATTGTCTGACGAGAACTGCCGAGAAGAAAAGGAGAAGTAAGAACACGTCTTTGTAACTGATAGCACTAGCGCAAGGGAATGTTGAGTGACTGCCTTAACCCGGGGAAACGAGCTTGGGCGAGGTCACCTTCCATCCACCACAACGCCAGTGAGAAACTGCCTCACCGCAAGTACAATTGAATCGAGCGCATCAGCGCCAATCATGGTCAGCGGTACGCGTGACGGCAAGTCCGCAGGGTTGCCCTCACTCCTGACCCATCGTACAGAAACAGCGCAGTTCAAGGAACGCACGCGTTCCAGTCCTTTAACTACCGCCTCGTTCAAGACGGCACTTTTCAAACAGGACCCCTTACGGGCCACTCCTTTCACAGTGGTATTATCAACCACAATGTCCACTCTCCCACCTCTAATCGAGGGCGGCAGAGCCAAGACAACTAACTTGAAGGCAATAGCCTCCAGCTCGTTTATGTGCAACGAGCTCTCCGCAGAGTTCCATGACCCACCCAACACGGTCACTTCCATTGTGCGCGAGTCAACAAGGACACCCCCCCAGCCTTTCTTACTCGCGTCCACGAAGGCCGTGATACGTGGGGACTGTTCGAGAGTGGGAACGGCCCTCGGCTTCAGCACCGAGTCAATCCACTCTTGGAGCGACAAACGAACACACGGAGAAACTTCAACTCTATCAGAGGGCAGCCGAGCCCCTCGGTTCAACGAGTTGGTTATGCGTCGAAAGAACTTCAACGCAAACCAAAACGAGCCCGGAAAAATGCCGGCGACCGCAGAGGCATGCAACAAACGGCCGCCGAGAGTCTCGAGCTCGCACGCCAGCACGGTGGGCGACGACTTCAGCGTGTAGCGCGCCTCCATCAGCTTTCTTCGCAACTTCCGTGAGACAGCCACACGATGAGCAACGTGGTCCCAATCGACCCCGATGAACTCATACCGTGTGGCGGCAGTCTGCGAATCGGACGGCTTCCACGTCAGGCCGCACTCCTCCGCGGTCTGGTCCAGCCTCCGAGTCGCGAGCCGCACAGCCGGCTTCTTGCCCGCATACCGGATGTTGTCTATCCAGATGTCGACGACGACATCCCGTTCCGCAAACTCCGGACGCACGAAGTCCTCATGTCCGCCGGCCACCGCTGCCAGCGTGTGCATTATCTCAGGTGCACACGAATG
Organism: Diplonema papillatum; assembly: GCA_030068145.1. Taxonomy (NCBI): domain Eukaryota; phylum Euglenozoa; class Diplonemea; order Diplonemida; family Diplonemidae; genus Diplonema; species Diplonema papillatum. The sequence continues at coordinate 14,526 of JAPJBO010001172.1, read as the reverse complement.
TCCCATGGGAAGCCGCAGAAGTTCCCACCAACCGCCATCGGAATCAGCGAAGCGGAAGAGGTGACGCGACTCCGGTGGAATCTCGATCGCGTAAAACCCGGTCTTGAAATCCCGGGTCGAACCGCACTCCTCACGGCTTGCTCCCAAGTACGCCGAAACGTGCCCGAGAGGCACATGCGCCTCGTACCCCCGCTCGTGAGCGGCCCGGTTCCCGTCCACTGTCCACAATATGAAGCGCTGTCGCAGCGCCCCGTCCTTCTCTTCCAAGACGGTAAAAGGGACCGAAGCGAACGGGCCAGGACCGGTCGAACTGCGGGCAATCCCGTTGTCGGCAAGCAAAGACGCATGTTCAGGATGAAGGGTTGAGGGTGAACCGATTACCGTCTCGGTTTCAACACGAGGGAAGAATGTTGCTCGCCACGTGTCGTCAAAGCGACGGAGAGCCGCTTCGTTCATCCGCGCACGACCGACATCGGCTTGATCGGCGCGACGTGCAGCGGCGAGGCACGCTCCTCCTTGCTACGCGGCAGACGTGTCGAACCGCCTCGCCGGGTGACGGAGTGGAAATGACCACTGCGGAGGCATCCCGTCACAAGTGCCTCGTCACCTTGCCGGTCTCGAGTGAGAGCGTTGCTGACCAGCGGCAAGCTGGCGCCGCACCTCATCGATCGGCTGACAAAGCACGAGGAGGAGGGCGGTCCCGGGACGCTTTCGAGGACCACACTCCGGTACGCCGGGGGCGACGTGGACCTCCGATCAAGCCGAGAAGGCTGCAGCGTCAGATCGACCGCCTCACCGAGTTGGTGATGGCGGCCCTCCCAACGCGCACCTCGCCACCCGTCCGGCCTTCTCCCGCCCCTGAGGCGGCACCCGCGGGCTCCCGTCCCGTCGTCTCGCCCACGTCGGTGGGCGCATGCCCCTGTCCAGTACTGCATCAGCTTCCGGCGTTCACGAGACCGCTCCCGCCGCCTATCAGTTCCGGCTGGACGCGATAATCCGCCCATTTTTTGGCATGCACTTGGCCGGACCGCGGGGTCATTTCGTGAAGGCTCAACTCGTGGCCATGTGCATGGGCTGGAGCTGGGCTCCGGCGATAGCGCAGAGGGCCTCTCGAGTACTCCTGCCGGAGTCTGACGGTCTGCCCTGGGTCGACAACTTCGTCGTCGTTGGGGATTCGTTGAGCGAAGCAACTTCGCGGTTTGACTCTTTTTTGCAGCGCTGCAAGAGCGTCGACTGCGAGCTCAACGAAAACGACGAGCAGTTTGGAATACCGCCCAGGGAGTTCGACCTTCTGGGCCTCCACTTTGACCTCTCCCATTCGAGCCGCCCCGCTCGATACAGAATGGCGGACGCATGGGTGGCGAAGTTACTTGGCTCTGCCGAGCTCGCCAGAGTTAAACGCGGAGGGGCGTCACCCCGCGAGTTTTACCGGGTGTTTGGGGCTTTGGTCTGGTTTGCCTACACGACGCATTTCCAGCTGGCCTACGCCCGGTGTTCATTGTCCTTCCTGCAGAGGCTGGCCTCATCCCTGGTGGAGCCAGCTGACTGGGACATCTCCAGGACGGTTCCGCCCTCGACCGTGCGTGAGGTGGAGCACCTCACCTCCCTCGTCGAAGACAACCGCTGGGTCAGTCGTTCGAAGTCGGTCTCCTCATCAGTGACTCTCTGGACGGACGCCTCATCATCATGGTGGGCCGCAGTCCTGGAGGGCGAACCTGAGCGGATATCGCAGGGCCCGTTCTTGAAGTTGAGGCACACTCACATCTTTTTGAAGGAGTTGTTTGCGGTGCTGAGGGGCATAAACCTGACCGCAAGGTTTCACACGAATACGCGCGTGAGACTCATGGTTGACAACCTTCCGGCTGTCCAGTGTCTCATCAAGGGGCACTCGAAGAACTTTGCAGCAAATGTCCTTTTGGCGAGGATTTTTGATGCTGCGCGGGCGGCCGGCCTTGTCATCAGTGCCGAGTGGGTACCGACTGATAAACAGAGAGCCGACCCGTACACCCGCGGGGTGCTAGCCAGAGAGGACGACACGCCAGAGGGCGTCTGGTCGCCTCGAGCGGAGGACCTTGCTCCGCCTTCAGATTTGGTGTAGCCACTGCGTGGTCCCTGGGGGTCGTGATGCGTAAGCGTTCAACAAAAAAGACCCATTTTGTAGTTGTATTGTTTCTCCCCCTCTAGCCTCCTTCGAAGTAAGCACAAGGCAGCCCCTCGAGTATTTTTGTATAAGCACCTGCTTTGTAGGAAATACTTGAGGAGGCTGCCAGTTGCAAAAGATCAAAGGAGGTAAATGTGCTGTAGCCCACACGAAACACAGGTGAATCTGGGTTCAGTGGCGGGCGTAAGCGTTCAACAAAAAAGACCCATTTTGTAGTTGTATTGTTTCTCCCCCTCTAGCCTCCTTCGAAGTAAGCACAAGGCAGCCCCTCGAGTATTTTTCGAAGTGTATTAAGTCGAATTCAAAATTTGGCAGTGCATTCTAAGTCTAAATTGAAATTTCATTGGTGTATGAACTGCAAAGACCCAAATCAATTGGTGGCGGCGTTTAGAGGATTAGTTTTTACCTGTGATGCTCAACTTTCTTCGTAGAGGATAGATATGTGTGTGCTGCTGGCAACCGCAACTGCGGTTGCAGACGACGCCGTTTTTCCCGTACCGTACCCATCACTAAGTAAGTTGCACGAACTGTGTGGGGGAAGGTGTTGTCACTCATCTGTACCATCCTTCGCGAAACATCGTTACTAGCTGGGACATTAATGCTGCTGCCCCTCCTGCGCACAGTGGCGACCTTGCTTCACACGCAGTACTTACAGAGGCGAATACCGAGCCACCAACAACTCAGGTGTTCCTTCTAAGCGGGCAGTGCTACATTGAGCGCCGCGACTCGACGCCCCAGCCGAACTCGAAAGTGGCCGGGAAGATGTGGGTCTCTAAGAATTACATGGCCTTCGCCGCAAACTGGCTGAGCCGCGTCGGCTCTGGCCGTTCGTCTCTGGAGGTAATTCCTTTCGATCTGGTCACCCGTGTAGACCGCATGAGCGGAGACTCGGTAGCGATTGTATTGAAGGACAGGTCTGTATTCGTCGTGTCCGTAGTCCACGAGTCGGCTCACCAGAAGATCGGGTACAAGATGGCCACCCTGCTCGAAACGCTTGCTGAAAAACAAAAGCGGACCGTGCTTCTCCTCGGTTTGTTGGGTCCCAACCTGAAGCTTCCTGCACCATCACGGTCCGACAACAAGTCGGTATTGGGCCTACGGCGACAATTGACGATTCCTGCCGGATTGTACCTATACGAACGGACTGTCACTGAAGAAGTCTTCGAGCTGCTCCGATTTTATCCGTTGATGGGATGGAGCTCAAAGCTGATGCCTACCGACCCCCCTTCCTTCACCGACAGCTCTGGTAGATATGAGCGGCGAATGGTCGGCGGTGGCAAGTTTGCTGTAGGACTGCCGGCAGGTTGGGACTGGGAGTCCGATTGGCTCCCGGGGGATTGGGAGTTCAGCAGGGATTTCAAAGGAACTGATTGGAAAATAGCAAAAGCACGTCTGCACGTGTGCAAGAGGAGAAGATGGACGAGGACGCGACGGTTGGTTAGAGATGAAAAAGGCGACGTAATCCCTGTGATGATGCTGCCAAGCTCTGCCGTATACAGACAAGAAGAGCAACAACAGAACCCGTCCGATGCAACAATAAAAGAGAACACGGAGACGCCAGTGAAAGCGAGCGTAGCAATACCACGGATTCCGCCGCCGAAAGGCCCCACACCGCCCCCAACGCCTCCGATCGAAGCCGCCGCCACGCGGAAGCTTTCCTTGGTGGGGGCCAGCTCGCAAGGAACTCCAAGGGACCTGGGCGCCATTGATTGCTCGCCTGAACACGTCCTCCCTGAGACAACGACAGACCTCGACCTGCGTGACTTCACTCCGCCCGCTGGCCTGTACAACCCCTTCCACGCCACTTCAGAGGCGCCGGGCTGCGGTGTGTGGCGATACGAAGCCTTCGAGGATCCTGGCGCACGAGAAGACGACATACTGGACGACACCTCACCGCAAACCGCGCTCCCGGATCAGCTTCCTGCACAGAAGGAGCTTGGCAACATCGACGACCTTCCAGCCTCGATAGTGCCGGGTCACGTAGACCCGATGAACCCTCCACAAGAAGTTGATGCCAGTACCAGGACGGGAAACGGCAAGCCGGAAACGTGGTGGCGCCGGTGATATTCTTTGTGCAGCCCCCAGCCTTCGTAAAAAAATGCAGAGCGTTTTTAACTGCGCTGGTCGGCCTCCTCGCATTGTCTCGGTTGTCCTTCTCAAGCAGACGACTATACACAACCTGCAACGGCCCAACGTGCCCCACAATGTCAGTTCCTTACTGGGGTGGGTCGAATACAGGAGGTACCTTGAATAAAAGAGGTACCTTGAATACAAGAGGCATTTTGGAAATCTGGAAAAAAGTTGGGGTTTTCCTTGGTCCGCATAACAGACCTTTTTCGACGGTTTCCTGATCGCGATGAGCTCCGATGAAAAGAACCGTGAAAAATAGACCCGGGGACCAAGATTTATGTGCGTGGTTCATGGGTCTTTGCCAGATGCGGGACAGCTTTTCAATAGAAAGGACGGGAATCGACCCACTGGTTGGTGACATTTCTTTGCTGGCCCGTGTAGCAGACCTTTTCCGGCGAATTTGTGCTCGCGTTCAGCTCCGATGAAGAGAACCGTGGAAAATAGACCCGGGGACCACAAATTGCGTGCGTCTTTCAAGAAGAAGGGAGCTCCCGCGGTTTCCGGGTTTGCGGTACTTTTTTCCATTTTCTTTTTCGGGAAAAATTGCAGGATCGGCACGCCGAATAGAAGAGGTACCTCTTGCATCCGACCCCCCAGTAAACCAGATGCGCAGACAAGTACGAGAGGCGTGATCATCGAGCGTGCGGAAAGTCGCGTGCCAGCGGAAAAGCTGGGCTCTCGATTGCTTATCCACGGAAGCGGTGTACATAGGATACGATGCCGGCGGGGGGTGTAGGTCTAATTTAATTCGAGACTGGAGGTCCTATGAACATGCAATGTGGATAGCCTCTATTCGAGCTAACCCGGCTTTTAGTGTATTGTTTTTGGAAAGCGCTGAGTTAGCTTTTTTTTCCCTTCCAAAAGGTATGCGGGTGGCAGAGTGACCGGGCGTCGGCCTTCGCCCTGGTTCGGACCCCGCCCATGACACTTTTCCGGTCGAAGATTGGGTTCGATGTTTGTTGTGTTTCGGGGTCCAATGTGCCTGAAATTTGCGTTTTTTGCGAAGTTTCTCAGTATCTCGCGGTATTTGGGTCACCACGGGAACGGAGTCGGGGGTCTCCCCCCCGGGTACTGGCGCCGAAATTGCCGTCACAGGCTAAACTTGCTACCACACGCCGAACTCAGCATCACCAGAACTGCCCGAACTTTGCTTTGCTTCACCGGAACTTAGCTTCGCCCGGACTCAGCTGCCCGAACTTTGGTTCACTGGACTTGGCTTCGCCCGAACTTTTCTTCGCGATTAGCTTCACCGAACTTTGCTTCGCCCGAACTCAGCTGCGCCCGAACTTTGCTTCGCCCGAACTTTGGTTCACCAGAAATTTGCATCACCCAAACTTTGCTGCGCCCGAACTTTACTGTTTCACGAACTTTAACAGCTGCCTCCAGTCTCGCCCCGCACCGGCCTTTAGCCGAGCGCACGTACTTAATAATGATTCAGGGTCGCAGGTAGTGTCATCCAATTTAGTGATGCAAAAACTGATTTGGTTATACACGATGCACTAGTTATGGAGTTTTGCTAGTTATTAACTAGCTCAATGACTAGTGAAATTTATAACTAGCACGAGCTAGTTATATAACTAGCTCGTGCTAGTTATATAACTAGCTCTGCTAGTTATATGACTAGCTCTGCTAGTTATATAACTAGCTCTGCTAGTTATATAACTAGCTCTCCCAGCAGAAGAACCAGTGAAATACAGTGAAACTGCATTGAGTTGAGTCAAAAAGGACGTGTATATCACTCGGACTAGGTATCCTGGCCCGCTTTTTCTGCTATCTGCTCGGCTGTCTCGGTTGTCTCTTCGTTGTGTTCACCTTAGCGGAACGGTGAAGCAAGAAGCGTCTTGAGGTAATCGATCTGAACAGAAATGCTTTACAGAGCTGTAGAAGGAGACAGATGGTCGGAGAACAAAGCTAACACCGCTCTCTCCCCTCACAGATGGCGTTTCTTCATGTGCGAGTCTCTTAGTCTTGCGGAGGAAAAGCTCTCAAGACACAGAGGACACTTCGTCTTTGTCAGTAGACTTGCATGGTTGTACAAGATATGTTGGCTCAAGCCACGTTTTAGTACAGACTTCGCACAGGCGGGACAGTCTTCCTTGCACTCACATGTCACGGCAGGGCGGTGCTGAGAGTCGTAGTGTGCGTACAGACCGTACACCCGACTGAAGCTCCTTCCGCATATGATACAAGAGTGCGCCTCGCCTTCACTGCTATCACTGCTTTCCGATTCAGCCACTTCGGCGCTGTCTTTCTCTCTCTCAGGAGGACGAAGCTTCCAGGGGGCTTCCTCACAAACGCAAAACATTATTTCACTAGTTTCAACACCCGGGGTCGCATTGAATTTTATTCCCCAGCGCGTTCTGCGACCTACGTGCGCACCAAGGCCCAGATTTTTGAGACGCGCAACTAAGTTTGTCGTGGCATTTTTCCCCCTGTGAACAATGCAGATGCAAAAATGAAAAGTGTCGTACTCAAATAGTCTCGGTATTCCTGCTGCGGGGGGTGTAAGCTCCGGTAGTGGAGTGCGTTGACCTTTTTTGTCGAAGTGTTTGTGCTGAAGCTCGCACACTTGCAAGTCACGTTCCATCGTCTGTTGAGACGTGCACGCCACCCATCGTTTGCGTTCACCATTCATCTGCTCGAACGCTTCATCAGATGTCACCAACCGATGGGCATCCTGAACATCAAACCAGTGACTCATACTGTGGGCATAAGCTGAACGAGTGACTCCGGGATTGGCCCACTCCAGCACAAAGATGAGTGCGTGGTAGCTCAGTAAACTGAACAAAAAATACTTCACAATTTGGCTGTCTGGAGTGTCTGCGTAAAAGAAGCGCACAGGTATGTCCTGATAGCGAAAGAACACGAGAACATCCATGAGGGAACACAGTGTCAACTGGTTCCCTTGCGTTTGCGCTATCAGGGCAGCCAGCAGTTTGCGTGCTTGGGAGCCTGTCATGTTGTTGCCAATGCTGCCGATGACAGCGAGCTCTATCCCTGCTGCGTGCGGAAGCGTCTGCACAATGAGGCGTATCATCCCTTTCACGTCGTGCAGGGCCGGGGTCATCGTGAAGCACGGTTGCAGGAACCGTTGCGCGATGTGGCATGTATAGCCGGCTGCATGCATCTCTTGCAGGCTGAGCCTCTCGCAGGCGTGCAGTTGCTCTAGCCAGTCACCGGCAGCCGTCGTACAAAACGCACTACGATGGCCAGAACCGCCAACACCACTGAACAGCGACCACAGCTCCGCATGATCCCCGCCGAAGCGAAACAGCTGTACAGAGGCTGCGTGCTTCCCTTTGCTGAAACTGCCCGTCTGAATCTGCGTCAGCTGCGGCAAGGCGTTGAATATCCACCATTCGTGGAACTGCGGCTTTCGCTTGTCACAAACTGTAAGAAAGCGTGTCGCAGTCCTCCCAGCCGAGAGGGAGATGGCCAGCCGCTGCCTGGAGCTCCGAGAGCGAAAGGCATTCCCCGTGTTGTACGCGTCCATGAATATAATCACGGAGGGAGCCTCCCTACACGTCTTGAACGGAAATTTGCGCAATAAAAACTGGAGGGATTCCGCGATATTCCCCAGGGCCCTACCTGCCATCAGCTTGAAGTCTTCGCCGGCCTTGGCCACGACCGATTGCGACAGCCCCATCGCAATCCCAGTTTCTTCCTTCACTATCCGTCCAAGTTCTGCGCAAGCGTTGAGTGATAGTCCCAATCGCGTCCGGTTCTCGGCTATTATCTTCCCAATTGCCCGCACAGTTTCTGCGTCCATCTTCTTAAGAGTGTAAGCTGGCCAGGAAAGAATGGAGTATTTTTTTTGTCCTGCGGAAGATTTCAAGTGGTATCCATGGTCTGGTTCTAACAATAAATTTCCTTCCTCGTTCGACACTTCCCTACGAGGAACCTGGAAGACCGCATCCTACTCATCAAAAACTGTTGTGACCAGCGAAGTTTTAAAAGTTGCTTACGTAACCCGCAAAGTGTCAATGTTGCTTACCGGTATGTGATGTGCCTGTACCTTGGTTTGCTCAAAAAACGGAGTACAAAATAAAAAGGATGATCTGATTTTGGTGCTGCAAAAACAAAAAGGTTTTCAGTTGGGAACAAACGTCACGCTCTCATTGTCGCTGGCATCAGGATCATCCTCCACGTCGGCTTTGATTTGAGAGTCTTTGTCGTCGTCGTCCTCATCCTCGATGCCATCAGCGTCGTCCCCCGAGTCGGAGAAAAGCCCCACGACATCTGGATTGCTGCGCCAGTCACCGGGCTGCAGGCTCACGCTATGTTTCTTCCTCGACAGGGGAAAGTTCACAAAGGTTGCAAATCCCCCGCTAGCCCCCCGGACCTGCAGGGGCCGGACACTGTCGATCATGACGTCTGGAGGGAGGGTGTAGCTTCCGGTGTACAAACCAGCCTCACAGTGCTCCGACGGACGTTCACGAAGAAACGTGAAATCCAGCCGGTTGCCTGTCAGCGTCGGTGGGTGCACAGTCGACACGACACTGCACCCACTTTCGATAACGATGCAGAAGTAGGTGACGTCCACACCCTCTTCGCGCACCTGTTTCCTCCCCAGGACAGTGATGTCCGGCCACTTGTTTCTGCGAGTCCCTGTGACAGCAGCAGCGGGAGTAATAGCCCCCGATGCCGTCTTGCACTTGTATAAGGACGGCAAGTCAACCGTTTCCAGGTTGACATCGCCTACCGTAGCCGCCTTCAATCGGTGGTACGCCTCCGAGTCCTTCGCCGTGGCCGTCAGCTTTTTGCGGAGCCCGACACCGCGGAACACCAAGTCGGTGTTCATTTTCACCCGCAGCGAATAGAGTTTTGAGCCAATTGTTTGGGTCTGGTTTTTCAGCGCCTTGAGCGCAGGAAACTTTGCGGCAATAGCCTTGCCGAGGATGCCATTCTTCGTTGACAACGAGAGACCAAAAAGCTGTCCCACCAGTGCCTTCAAAGGCACGTGTTGGACCTCCTCTCCCTCCTTTACCATCAAAAACAACTCCACGAAGTCTTCCACGATGTTCGCGTCCGTCTTGGCATTCGCGTCCGGCTCCAAGTCGCCGGACTTCTGCTTCTTCTTCTCGGGTGTCTTCGCCTTTGTCTCACGTGCGCGCTTGCTCATTTTGATTATTCGTGTATATCAGCTGTGGTCGCCGTTCAGTGGGCAGTATTTCAGTGCATTTCTCCGTAAAATACCATGAGGAGCAAGTTACAAGTGAGAGAATTTGCATAATAGGAGCCACGATGCGGCAGCCTCGGCGCATAGCAACCCAGTTTCTTCCTTCACGATCCGTATCCGCTCTGCGCATGCGTTGAGTGATAGTCCCAGTCGCGCCCGGTTCTCGGCAGTTAGTTCCCATGTGCCCGCAGAGTTTCTGCGTCCACACATTCATAGGAGTGCATCAGACGAAGTATCGTGTGGAACATTCTGATTTTCCACGGCCTCAGTTTGTAACAACACACTTCCCTTCTTGGTCCTGCTGGCACATTCCCTGCGAGGCTGCTGTTTTCTTGTTATTTTGTGTCTTTCGAGCTGTGGTAGCTGTTTAGTGATGGTGTATTTCAATGCATTTCACCCGTAAAATACCCTAGGAGCTAGTTATATAACTAGCAGAGCTAGTTATATAACTAGCACAAGCTAGTTATATAACTAGCACGAGCTAGTTATATAACTAGCTCGTGCTAGTCACAAGTTATCAAATATAACTAGTTATAAAATAACTAGTTATTTTCACAAGTTATGTACCTTACTAGTGCGTCGTGTATACCTACCCCCCCCCCCTAGGGCTGGGCTGGCTGCATACGTGCATACGTATGCGTATGCGTATGCGTATGCAGATTTGAAAATATGCATACGCATACGGCTGCATACGTATGCATAGGTGGGGCTGTGTGAGGCCAGCCCGGCCTTCTAGCTGCTGCGTGACGGGCCTATGAGTGAAGACGTTGGAGTCCAGAGCCCCAGAAACTGGAGTTAAAGCTGGAGTTGAAAAAGCGGGTGTCACACGCTTTTTAGGTGTGACTCGCGCCCTCTTTGACTGCAGTTTCTGAGACTGGACCTCACCGTGTAACAATGCAATGTACTGGTAAGTAGAAAGCAGGTCGATGAGGATGCGTGCCACGGTCAATGTCTGCCTCGCTTTTTCCCCGACGACGTCGAACGCCAGCTCGAAGCACTGAACGAGCATGCTTCATGACGCACGACAGCCTACAACGGGCTGGCGGAAAAGGCCCGCACCACGTGGGCGGGCCTTTCCGCCAGCCCGTTGCTCAGCAGATCCTGAGACAACCAGCTTCGGTTGCCTCATCGGAGCGCGGCTCGTCGGCTTACGGGAGTGAACACACTGCCCGTGCACATCGGGTTGCGGCGGACATAGGTTCTGTCGACACTCACGAAACTTTGCTTTTAAGTATCCTTTTCGACTCCCCCTTCGTCCTGGACGAAGGAGGTGCATTGCCAGAGAAGTCACAGCCACATGCATAGCCGTATGCATACGTATGCATACGTATGCATAGCCGTATGCAGCGCCGTATGCGTATGCGTATGCGTATGCAGGTTTGGGCGCATACGCGTATGCAGCCGTATGCAGCCACCATAGCCCTAGGGGGGGCAAACTCTGTTTTCTTCGCCACTTAGCCTTTTTCTCGCGTTATAGTGCATTTTAGGGCAATCTTTGAAAACCAACTGCATTTTTTCGGTACATGATGACTTTGTGGGGGGTGTTTGGCAGTCTGTGGTGCATAATTGTGCCCTCTTGTGCCTTTTTGAGGCATTTTCAGCCCCTTATAGGCCTCGGTCGCTCGGGGGGTCACAAGTTGTCCTGTGCAGCACCTGTGGTCCTGATCTTGTCGAAAACACCCGAATCTGGATCCAAAATCCACAGCAATGCCCTCACCGGTGACTGGCGGGTGCGAAAAGTTGGAAAAACAGGCCAAAGCCACCAGTTTTATGGCCAGATTCACTAAATAGCTGGTCAGATTCACTAAATAGCTGGTCATATTTGCTAAATAGCCGGTCGGATTCACTAAATAGCTGGTCAGAATCACTACACAGATGGTCAGACTTACTGAATTTCCAGAAAAATGACAGAATTTCCTCTTCACCACCCTGAAATGCAGATATACAGGCGAAATGCCACTTGAAACAATGAACCGGTGTCTGAAAGAGCTGGAGTAAACGGGATAGGAGGGATGGACTTACACTCGGGTGCGTAAGGCGAACCCGCGACACCTCGCACACCTTCGCAGCCGATTGCGACCGACGACGACACGCCTTTGTCAGCCCATCGAGCTGCCCAACACCGCCACTCCCGACGCAATCAAGTGATCCCTCAGACATTGTGCAAACACGAGTGCCCAGCACACACACACCCAGTCTTTCCTGATAGATTCAGAAACAAAGGTGCATGGCCAGGAGGGCAGGAACGTGGTCAGGAGTGCAGAACCGCGGTCAGGAGCGGTGTTCAGGAGCACTGAACCGTGGTCAGAAGCGCAGGAACAAGCGCAGAACTGCAGGAACAAGGTGCTATCTGAGACGAGCAGCTATTTAGTAAGTGGCGAGGTCCAAAACCATGAAAATTGGGTTTCACCTATCTTTTAAGCCTCCTCAGTCGAAAACTAGGCCGGAAAATGAAATTCCTGTCCTCAGAGGACCCTTCAGGGCCCCCATGCATGGGTGCATGCTGCCGGCTTAACTCAGTTTCATTTTTGTCGAAAAAAGTTTGCCCCCCCCCCCCCTAGGGCTAAGTTGGATGGAAACGCCGTTTCTTTTAGTTTTTTCGAAATATGGAAACGGAAACGGAAACGGAAACGGAAACGTTTCCGTTTCTTTTAAAAGAAACGCCGGAAGGCTCCTCATGCTGAGGGGTCCTATAGGATACCACTTCGCGGGTCCTTCTGTGTGTCCGTCGGGTGTCCGTTTCCAGCCAGATTTTGGCTTTCCTTTCAGAGGCGGGATCACCTTCTTCTTTTGGTCTACCAGCAGGCACTTTTCTTCCTCCGTCCCCCTCGGCCCCTTCTTGTGTGTCGTCGCGGTCTCGTTTGTGCAGAGCAGTCGCTGATGCCCACCGCTTTCTTTCGTCGGCGATCTGACACGAGCAAATAGGTAACCACAAGCTAATGATGCAGAATGTCGTCACATGCGGATGCTGAGGTTTTCTGACACCAGATTCCACTCTTCAGTGCCTACCACTTCGTCCTCTGCTGCTTCCAACCCGCGTTCTCATGTTTACTTGTATCGGTGGCCGTGCCGAGTGGGGCTTTTTGAATCTGCCGTCCTCTTCTGCATTGTCGGTGGGGTTCTTCCTGCCGTCGCTGTCTATGCTCCGACAACACCGCCCGATGGTGCCCCTTCGTGACGGTTGCCACCCGTCGTCGTATGCATCACAACCGGATGCGTGTGGTTGCGTCTGCTCCACGCGGTCGCAACTCTTATGCTTCATTCCGCCCTCTTTTTCGGAGCCTCCTTGTCCATGGTTTCCCACTGGATTGCGGGGTCCGCCGTTCGGAACACATTTCCGGTCGGACCTTCAGCCAGTATACTAGTGGCATACCTGCCGTTTCTTTGAAAAGAAACGGCGTTTCCATCCACCGCCAAAAGAAGGAAACGGAAACGGAAACGGAAACGGAAACGTTTCCAACGTTTCCATCCTACATAGCCCTAGGGGGTCCAATGGCAAGCCAAAAAAACGTGTTTTGCATTTTTTCGAGCTCTGGCGGCAAAGTCGGTTGACTGCATGAGGTACCACCCCCATACCGGCGCCTTCACACCAAAAAAATACCGAAAACTGCATCAAATAGCCACCTACCGCCCGCATTTGGTCGCAAAATCTCTTTTTTAGGGTTTTGAAAGTGTGGACAAAGTGTGGACACTTTGCACAATTCTCTCCTTTCAGCCGCCGGCGACAATAAAGTGCGACTCCGAGCTGAGTTTCAGCCAAGCATACCATCTTGCGGGTCATGTTGCCACTAAAAGATGTATCCGGGTGCATTTTGGACTCCAGAAGCGTTCAGAGACTGTGCAGCCTCACGTAAAAAAAGGTAGGACCAGCCGGAATGCTGCAACTTTTGTGAGAAACCCAGCTCACATGACCGCAGAGAGCTCTTGAACTGACGCAAACTGTGCAGACCTCGGCCTGTGACCGTACCATAGTGTCAACAGCAGGGTCAGTCGGTCAACAACAGGGCATTTTTTGACCACTAAACCTCATGGATTGATGTGTACACGGTGTGTACACGGTCTGTACACGGTCTGTACACGGTCTGTACACGGTGTGTACACGGTACGCAACTTCGTTTTTTCCAGACTTTCGGGGAGGTTAAGAAGGAAATACGACCTCGGGGGAGCGCCCAAACACCCCCCTGTGTCATCTTGCCGGACGAGCCGTAGCGGAGTGAACTTAAAACGTGAACAAAAAGCTGAAAGCGCCCCCCTGAAATGCGACTCAATGTTGCCGACGAGACAGTCGGACCGCGAACGAGCTGAAATTCTGAGCAGACTGGGATTGGTGGACCCTTCTGGCCTGCTCGGAAGGTTGGAAGCCCAGGCAGGCTCGTTTGTATGGCTCCTTGGCCACATTTTACGGTTCCGACAGTCAGAACACCGCCTTACAGGATACTGTGCGCAGGCGAAACAGAAAGGCAAACAGCGTGAAGAAGAGCTCGAGGAGTTTCGAACGCCGAGAAGCGTTAAGTCGGGTCGCGGGTGGTCCCCAATAACGGTGCTGCTGCCAATGACGCTCAGAGGTGCCGGCCTGGAGCAGACAGCGGTGAAAATGGTTTTGTTTGACTTTAAGCTGCTTCCAGACGTCGACTGTGAGCCTGCTCTGTCGTCTGCGGTTGAGAAATCAGTTGGCACCGTCATGACGTGCGGTGCATGTAGTTTCAACACGCAGGCCCATGGAATCCGCACCTGTTTGACCCAAATGCTCCAAATACCCCTGAATAGCTGCCTTCTGCCCTCAACACCCTTCATCCTCGTCGTCTCTCTCTCGCTCTTCCTTGCATACGGAATGCGGCATTTAAGAACTTTGGAAGCTCGGTCAGCTGCTTGGAAAGATACTTCAGAATACCAATGAATCCGGGCTAGCAAGCCCCAAAGGCAACTTGAGCTACCAATGACTGCCGCTTGAGGTGTTTTGGCAACTTGGCAACGCTGGAAACAGGCTCGAACCGACGTTCCATCTTCAAAAGTTGACCTCCACAGCAAAACCTGGGTGGGATGTGAGCTCGAAGTC